>JARHVA010003415.1:42500-217500 GCA_037957365.1 Torreya grandis | reverse complement strand
TATGTAACCATATTAAACACATTGTGAAGGTTGTACATGGGGATGATTAACCTCATCATTATTAAATATTGACCTTGATCAATACTTGTTATAACCATCTTTGACAATCATCTTAAGTAAATTAAGACTTTTACTATAAATTGGAAGAGTTAAAAGTGTTTTGGCTAATAATAAATGGATCCTAAGAATTTGAGGATCATTGAGGTCATCCACATCATCGACAATAATTGAATTTACAATAACATTGAAAATATTATTATGGGTGAGATCAACAAATCTATTATTGGCATCATCATAAACAAGCCAAAAATGGATGTTTGTCATTAAACCTATGGAAATCATCTATAAAATCAATAAAATAAGGATATGTAAAAATCAATACCCAAATAATACTTATGTGGGGAACAACATTACTAGATGAAGAAAATGAAACAAATTTTTTTGAAGAGTTTTTTCTCCCAATTTTTTTAATCAAATCACCAACTTTTAATATGTGTTTACACACATCGCTTTGGGTTAACCAAATGTATTCACACACTATAAAATATTGACTCACCATTATAACCTTGTAAAATGTGTCTTCCTTACCTTGGATTCTCAAATATGCCACATTAAGGTCAATCTCATTAAACATCACTTTGCCATCAAGGATGCATTGTGATTTCATCTAAAAATTATTCTTTAATTTATATTTCTTGAATTTTTCGTAAAACCTATTATCATTGCACATTTGGGTCAATGAATAGTATAAAAATACAAGAGATACCAACTTCTTCACCAACTATTCCACTCTTTGATGGGAAGAAATTCTTATTTCATTTACATGTGCCTCAGATAAGTGATATACTTATATGGCATCATTTTTCTCCTGATCTGCATGAGGTATTTAATGCAGACATATTTACCACATGCCAATATTGTGGAACCATTGATCTTTTCAATAGTTGATAAATGATTTTTTAGTTACATATTATTGCATGAATAATTAGCATCATGAACCATTGTCATCTCAATAAGAGACTAGTGAATTATTTCACTTAGGATTCTAAACATTATTTGTCTTGTTTCATCTTCTTTCACCCTTGAAAATAATATTTCCAACCATTCTATCCTCACGTGCCAATTGTAGAGGTATACCTCACATTGAAACACTTCTCTAGACTCGCAATGATAACACAAATGTAACAAAATTAATAAATAAAACATTTTTACAATGACAAATATATATAAGGCTCAACTTATGTAATGACAACTATTTTAGGATAATCATCATCCACCATGAAAGCATTTGGTTTTAATTCCAACATATGACAATGTGCACTAACTGCTAGCTTATGCATCCACAGTGTTTGATTCAGAACAATAGCCATCGACATCAACACCCACACAATATATAGACCATTGTGCAACTATAAAATATAAGAATTTTTTACAACATGAACTGCATCATAAAACTCAAATCTAATTATTATACTCAACTAGTATGAATTTTCAAAATTTGAGATCCAGAAGTAAATTTTCCCTATTTGTCTCATATATGGAGCTAGTTGAAATTATACTATTGTGTGAAGACTTTAAAATCAACTCATGTTGTGGAAGAAGCTAAAGGACATAGGTAAAGGGTTACTCCTCCATTCCCCTTTTTTCAATTTCTTCATACACAAATACTTTTTCTAAAATTTTGGTGACAAATGTTCTAACACTATCTACAACACTAGGTTCAAATTTATATTTCATTGCTTTCATCCTTCCCTTAATAATGTGGATATCATCTTTGGTCAAATCCCTCTATCTAGCCATCAAACACTGTATTTTTCTCATGAAGCATGTCACAATATTTTTTGTGAGCAAGTTCAAGGGTCAATCCTAAAAGTGAAAAATGTTATAACATTGTCTACATCATTAGGCTCAATTTTGTATTATGATGATTTCATCCTTCCCTCAATATTGTGGATATCATTTTTTGTCATGAAATTATCCCTATGTTTGGGCATCAAACAACATAAGTTTACCATGGACCATGTCATGATGCCTTTAGTGAACAAGTTCATGGGTCGGGTCCAATAACAATAATCTCTCCACCCAATCCTTTAATGAACCACTAATGTATGGAGCAAAATTACAACAAATACCCTTAAAGACATTGACATTTTACTAATGGCAACCCTACCCTATGGCATGTATGGCCCATGTTGCTATATGTAATCAAAGGTTGTTCTTACTTCTTCATCAGTGCACATATATAAAAATGACATTGGCATCCATGACACAAATGCATACGGTTAGGTCGATTTCCTATACCAACATAAAAATATTAGAAATGTTATAATTGACATCATATTCAATGCTATAATAGTCAAGGACATACATACACAAATGATACACAAAATTATTCTAATTCATATTTAAAAAAAGATCTATTACAAAACACCATACTCACAATATGTATTATAGAGATTTATCAATCCCAAATTTTTAGAAGTCAGATGGAATATGATGGAAAATACTATCATCACTATGGAAAGGGTAAAATAACACAATCTATTACATTCACCACTTATGAAATCTTCTATATGATCTATTTGTATCTAGAGGATAATATATTTTTCATTATCCAAACTTTACTTCACCTCACTCCACTCCAATTCATTGGAAGATAACTCCCTTGGAGGTGGACTTTACACTGGAAGAGATAATAATCTCTTTCACTTGGACGTCATTTATGAAATGAGAAATAAAACAAAATTAAAATTATTAATTTAGAAACTTGTAAAATTTGCATTCAAAGGAAGTGACTTACAAAAAAATAGGACATTGCATTCGTATATACTATATTTCAGATAATTTGAACTCATTGGATGTCATCTATGAAGTAAGTGAAAAAATTTAGCAAGCCACTTTAAATTTGTGTATTGGTGAGGATGCTTTTGAAAAAATAAGCTATTTGTTATACAATATAATATTAAGGCTAATTTAATACTATCAAGCTACTTTTTATATCGACGAGGTTATTTTATGACAACTAAACTATTTATTGTATATGTGAAGTCACTTCAAAGCCATTGAAATATCACCTATTTGGGTTTAGATATAACAAAACTGGTGGAATTCCCAAATTAGAAAACCCAAATTCCAAAGGGGAGTAGGTGATGAATGATGAGACACACCTATCTATTTATAGGTTTAGTTTTGATCATACTTCTTATTTTAACAATTTTACAAACTCTAGATTCGTGCAAACCTCAAGGCTAATATATTATATACGATTGAAATTTGTTATATATATGTATGTACATGGAAGGAGTTTCATTAAAATTTAATAAATGTGTGTGAAAATTTATGCATCATGTCCTTTTCATAATTTATAGATATTTAGATTGTTCACAACTATACATTAAGTTTCAAGCATACATTGGAAGAGACCTTACTTTTTGTTGATATTCTTAGGCTTTTAAGACTAAGAGACAAAGTATTACAGTGAAAAAACACATTGAAATATTAACATCATCAAATTCAAATTTTGTTCAAGAGTGTAATGAAAGTTTCATTCATTTATAATAATGATCAAAGTTCGACATGGTAATACTCTCTACCAAGAGAAATCCCTCTTTATTTATTGTATATACAATTTTCTCCCCTTCCTAATCCCCATTAAATATCTCAATATTATATACAAAACACATATTATGGAAATACTACAAATACATATAAATAGTCGCCATAAACTAACATGTATGTCCTCCTGATTCCCTCTAAATTCTACAATAGAGTTACATCTTGGATGTGCCACATTATTTGATGGACCGTCATTGATAACATGTTCATGATTTGTATTCAACTCTAACTTGGCAAGTGGCAAAAGAGACCTAGTAACATTGTGTTCTTTATCTAAAGGTGGAAAACCCACATTAATAACACTGAAATAAATACCACTAGTACTTAGTTTACCCCACTTCTCCATTGTTTGCACTTCCCCAACATCTTATATATAATTGATCTTCACATTGACAAACTATCGCACAAGTGACACTATTTGTTTGTGAAGTGTGATCAGCTTCTCATCTCTTACAGAAATCTTACTAGATATTTTGTTCACGCATTATTCTTGAATTGCTTTTAGAAACCAATGTTCTCTCTTATGATTTAAAAGAGTGATAAGACCATGAATAAGAACTACATAATATGAACCGTTCAATTTTTTACCATCTATAATTGGAGTAAAATTAAAAGTTATCACTTATTTCCTCAAACTATAAATAATATATGTATATTTGAAGCACACATTGCTCGTATCATAATAAACAACTATACACAAGACATATGTGTTGTCCATAATCTTATGCAAAAATAAAAAATAATTAGTAAATATAGGCATTGATAAATAATTTGCATTGATAAACAATTAACATCAATAAACGAGCAACATTGATAAATAGTTAACATTGACAAACAAGGAGTATTGGTGTGCATATGCAAACATATGAAAAAAATAGAAAATAATTAACAAACATATGCATTGATATGTTGTTCATAATCCTATGCACGCTTTGAACAAAGGTCTTAGAATTGTGCTGAGTGTAACCAATTGATGTGTTCAATGTGGCAATCCATGTTGAACGTATCAATTGGATGTGCTTAATGGGTTAATATAGTCATACGATCAAAAATTGGTAGATGCACAAAACTACCTAATTTAAACCAATAATGAAAAATACACAAACATCTTAAAATCATATAATTTAATAACTTATAATTCCCTACAACCCATTTTTAGGTTCTTACAAAATATTATAGAAGCACACAACTTTTTTATATTGAGACCTACAATATTGATTGGGAAATAAAATTACACCTTATAAAGAAGTGCTAATTTTAATATGGAAATTAGTTAAGCTTGCAAAACATACATGTATAGGAGAGAGAAAATGATAGATGGTGACTTAACAGTAATGGTTTTGCTTTCGATTTGGAGGTCACATAGAGTTTCAGATTGAATAATACAGACAATGCATTTTGTTTGGGGTAACCAACTTGTAAATATGGTAAACGACTCCGTGTGTGAAGCTTTTGAAAATGCGATACGGGCTTATGCTCTTGCAGACGTCGAAATGAAACAACCAGCAAGGAGAGTTGACTACTTTCGTAAAACCCATAGACATGTCAGTTGAGAATGTGAACATACCAACTGGTTAAGGCGCTCCATCGATGTTACTTAGTGTGTCATGTCTCTCGGCTAATTCCTCGTCACGTTACTCGTAGACATGTTTGAAATTTAAAAATCCCGATTGTTCTTGTTTTACTTGCTTGAGGATAGAGTATCCCTCTCAAAGTATAAGTGTAAATTTAAAACAAACTTAAAAAATCTGTAAAAAACAACGTTTAATTAATGGAGACAGATGTTCGACTGAAATGATGGTTGAGAGCTTTTTTAAATACTCCTGCAGACCCCTCACGGAGTGCAGCGCCAACTCCAATGGATGAATAGAAATACCTAGCGATGATTTTATCTTATAAATATTGTGTGGGGTGTTGAAAAAAGAGATCTTAAACTCGTGATTGGTAAGGTTCTTGGATAAATCCACAAAAGGGATGATGTGGCCCTGAGCTCCATGATGTGAAGTGGTCTCTTCTGCTTTCTTGTTGCCTCCACATTAACTGTTCAAATAACCCTTGACAATGGGCAATTTTAACTAGTATTTATGAATTGGTTGATTTCAGTTTTGCAATCAATTAATTTTTTTAATATTTAATATTTTTTAATATGGATTTATGTGATTTGTTGATAGTATGAACACCAATAATTTATAAGTGTTAGTTAAGATCAAATTTTGGAAAATAATTAAAATAAAAAAATAAAATTATAAGCAAGATAAAGTATATGAAAATAGCAACATAACTTGAACTTAGTTTTATACAAAATTACATCACCATGTCATCAATTCATTCAATAATTGAAGTAATTGTATGATAAAAATTGTAAATTTAATATGATAAAATATATATATATATATATATATATATATATATATATATATATATATATATTTGAGATTATATAGATGATATACTTACTTTAAGACTGATATATTATATTAAAGTTAAACTTTTTATATTGAAATGAAATAATTTTTATTTTTAACTATTAAAAATGTTTCTAAAAAAGAAACAAAATTTGTGAAAAATGTATCTATTCTTCACTTTAAATTAAATAGAATAAAATCTTATTTTATAAATAAATAAAATTAATAATATTTATTTAGTATAAAATTAATATCTTTTTAATTTGAAGAAGGTAATTTTTAAGAATAAAAGGTCTATGAAAGATTTTATATTTTTACAGTTCATGATTTTAAATTATAATCAGAAATGCCAATAAAAATTCAAAGTATAGTATTTTTAAAGAGAAAGGAGGACATGAAAATGCATTGTTATTGAAGTTTTATATTTTTTTAGGATTTGATTGAATAGTAACCTTACTTTTAAATTGATTTTTTTTTTTTTTTTTTTTTTTTAAAATTAAATTAAAAAAATGATTGATATACAAAATTTTATATAATTAAATATTAAATATATAAATAATTTAAAAAGTTAATTATCTCAGTATATTAAAAAAAAAAAAAAAAAATTAAATATATTAATTTAAAAAAATAAAAAGAGGAACTTATAAACCCAAATAATATATTAAAGATTTAATAGAACATAAATTCAATCGTGTGCACATATATTCAAAGTATATGTTTAAAAATTCTAAACTATAATAAGTTAAGATTTAATAGGAATGGTGACATAAAACAATTCTTAGATAATATTTTAAATCAAAAGTAAATGTATGAGTATAAATATTAAATTTAATTATTTATAAGAAAACAAAAGGTATGGCCATAAATTAATCATAAAAAAAAATTCTCAAAAAAAATTTTTAGAATAAGAAATGAAAGAAAATATTAGATGAATGGATTGGAATATCTTTTGTCATGTTTCATTTTTATTTGTATACAAATAGATTCTCAAGAGCTTATTGATACACAAGCATCACAAGCAACACCGAGATTAATTCTCAAAAACTTATTTGCATACAAATAGATTCTCAACGACTTAATACACATCCATTACAAATAACAATACAACTAATAAATTTTGTTCATTATTTAATTTAAAAAAAAACTAATTGTTCAACAATACTCAAGGTTTCTAAAAAAATATGCTTGAATTTAATCATTGTTTAAAGTTTTTATAAATAATTGTTCAATTATGTTTAATCAAAAATTTTAAAGTTTCTTAATTAAAAACGTTCTTTTGTAGTGTATTTTTTGTTTTTAATCCTAAAAGAAGAATATTAGATTTACTTACCTTTTTAACTTGGAATTAATCTGCTAGTTGCTCGACAATCATATTGTATTGATGAACGCACACCTCTCTCTATATATATAGATATAGATACATACATACATATACATAAACCTTTTGCAAAATGAACTAACAATTTTTAAGAGGTACATAAAATACAAACTGATTAACTGATTTTTTTTTAATGTTATTGCCTGCTTTACTTAAATCGATACCGGACACTAAACAGACCGAGGATACATTTGTACAAGGCAAATATTGAAGCAGTTATGAGGAAAATAATTTGTTTAAATTAATTTGATGTTTGTACACAATTTTGGCAACAACGTCAAGGACTCTCTTCATTTTTCCCTTAATATTTTCACACTGTAATTTTCTTTTCATGTGAAAGAAGAAATTGAGGGTTTAAAAATATTAATTTTAGGGTTTCTATTAATATGTGAAAATCAAGAAAATAAACATACTCTCCATTCGAGCCTAGTAAATATTGCAGGGTATTTCTCTATATATAAGATCTATGCTGAATTATAAAAGATTTAATAACCATCTCTTTCAATTTTCTCTGTAATTACATGTTTTACTATCACTTTTAATAACATCTTTTCATATTGGGAGCGGCTGGCTTTGCTTGGCTTTCTCTTCAATTTTCTTTCACTTATATGCTAGTCAAAAGACTCAAAAAATTCTCCCGTTAAAAAACAATTATTGTATCTAGGAGAAAATATTTATAAAAATTATGGGATCTTGTAATAAAAAAATATCAATAACAAAACAAAATGTGTGAGATAAATGCTAGTAAGCTCGATGGCAATTCATACACAAACAATGACACAGAGCAGAGGTCAACACTTGGAAGTGATGGAATTGATATCGAGTGGGGGGACTACTGAGTTGGTTATGGCCATAACCATTGAGCTCGAGAAGGTTTGTAAAGAAATTTGTAGAGAAGATTATATTTTGGATCTCTTAATTTAATTCTAATCTTTGGTGTAGTTATTGCTCTGTTTGGAACGTCATGTAAGATATTCAGTTGAAATATTGTATGGCTGGTATTGACATGTATATTTATGGTGATTGTTCCATGTCAATTCTGGATTGTATGAAAGTCATGAAGTGTGGGGTGTGTGTGGATGGCTTCACACAACAAACTAAAACTAAAACAGAGTATGCAGCTACAAGAATGTATAAACACATAGTTTTAACCAAATCAGAATTTATTTATATTGCTTTTGCCAAATACATATCAGAACTGTTGTTTACCCTCTTTTGCCACAGAGCTACCGTGCTCAGTAATATATTTATTCATCTACAACACATATATATATCCCAGCATTCAAAACAGAGTACTTTCCAATAATGCGTCTATTTTCCAAAAAAAAACATAAAACAAGGTAAATTTGCCTTAAAACAAAAAGAGTTTTCACGAAGCTTCTCCAAGAAGATTCTAGGCGCAGCTAGAAGGAGAGAGAGAGATATCAAAAGGAAATTAATTAAATGCATTAATGCACATAGCAAGAGTCGGCAATAAAAATAATAAAGAAGGTAATTAAGAGATTATGCTAAACAACTATGCAAAATATATCTTGGTAGGGGAGATTAAATTATTTGCTAAGCTGGAAGCCATGTCCTCCAACACTTCCCCTTAATCTTCACTGCCATGTATGTCTCCTATTCCAATTTCTTCCCAGAGATGCTCAAACATGTTCTTTGAAAGTGGCTTGGTAAAGATATCAGCAAGTTGATTTTCTGACCTACAAAATTCAAGATATATGTCTCCATTGTTCACCAATTCTCGAATAAAATGATATCATGTATCAATAAGTTTGCTTCATTAATGAAAAACATGATTTTTAAATAAATCAATTGTTGAATTATTATCACAATAAATTTTCATAGATTTTTCTTGTAAATAATTCAAATATGAAAGTACTCTTCTTATCCATACTTTTTGACAAGCAGTTGATGTCCCTGCTACATATTCTACTTCAGCTGATGAGATTGTCATAATTGGTTGCTTCTTTGATGCCCAAGAGATAGCACTAGATCCAAGATGAAAAATGTATCTGGAATTACTCTTCCTATCGTCCAAGCTACCTCCCCAATCACTATCCATATATCCAATTACTTTGTAGTCATATGAAGATGTATACAAAATCCCAAAGCTCTTTGTTCTAGCTATATGCCTTAAAACTCTTTTTTTGGCTTTTCAATGTGATTCCTTTGGTTTGTTCATGAATCTATAAATGAGACTAACCCTATACATGATATACAGTCTTATGGCAGTTAGATACATGAGGCTGCGAACTAATCTTTTGAATAAAGTTGCATCAATACTAGGACTTTTGTCATCCTTGCTAAGTTTTAAACTCAATGCAACTGGTGTAGGGACTAGATTCAATTTTATCATCTTAAATGTCTTCAACAAATCACTAGCATACTTACTTTGACATATAAAAATGTCTTGATCACTTTGACTTATCTCTATCCGAAGAAAATATCTCATAAGCCCCAAATCAGTCATATCAAATTCACTTTCCATGGCTGCCTTAAATGATTTAATTGACATGTTACCTATGAATATCAAATCATATACATACAAACAAACTATCAAGATTGTCCCTTGATTATTCACTTTCACATACAAGGTAGGTTCATTTTCACATATATTAAACCCATTTTTCATGAAATAAGAATCTATTCTACTGTACCAAGCTCTAGGAGCTTGCTTCAAACTATATAGTGCATTTTTCAGCTTGTATACCTTATGTTCTTGTCCTAAAATTTTATAACTAGGTGGTTGTTTTATGTACACTTCTTCGAAAATGCCATTTAAGAAAACTGATTTTATATCCATTTGGTAGACCTTCCAACTATTTTGAGCTGCTATAGATCAGACCATTCTAATGGTATCCAATCTTGCCGTAGGTTCAAATTTTTCATTGTAGTCTATGCCAAGTTGTTGTGTAAAGCCTTTAGCTACTAGTATTACCTTATGTGTCTCCACTTTTCCATCAACATTATACTTTGTCTTGTAAACCCACTTAACTCCAATCACATCTTTGCCTTTAGAGAGATCTAATAGATCCCAAGTTTGATTCTTTTCAATTAATTAAATTTCCTCATCCATTGCTTCAATCCAATTATCATCTTTAATTGATTATTCAAAATAAATTGGATCAACTTGTGTTAAAAATGCAAAATTAGAACATAAATCAACATTTTTAGCCTCTTATATTTCATCATAAATCTCTTTTAAACTATGTATCTTCTTTGAAGTGTTTATAGACTTTAATCTTAATGATGCAAGTGTTGGATTAGAAGACTCACTGCTATTATTACTTGCTAGAGTAGTTAGATTTGGAGTGGTAGGTGCCTTAGAAGGTGTTGTAGGATCATTTGCTTGTGTAGTAGGATTCACAACTTGAATTTCATTCTCTTGTGAAAAATTAACTACAATAGTAGTTATTTTGTCTATGCTACCATCCCATGCTTCTTCTTCAACAAACTCAACATCATGGCTTATTATCACCTTCTTTGTAATAGGATTGTATAACTTATATGCCATAGATTTTTCACTATATCCCATAAATATACACTTTTCTCCTCTATCATCTAGTTTCTTTCTCAACTCTTGAGGTATCAAGGAGTATGCCACACATCTAAAAACTCTCAAATGTGTAATATTTGCTTCCTTTTACTCCATGTTTATTCTAGTATTTTATTTATCACTGCTTTTGTTGGACATCTATTTAATATATATACTGAATATGCAACCGCTTCAGCTCAATACTCATTTGGTAGGTGTTTGAACTTTATCATACTTCATGGCATTTTCACTATTCTTTCTCTCAGCTACTTCATTTTGATGAGTATACCTTGTTGTAAATTGTTTTCTTATGCCATTTTCCTTGCAAAAATTTTAAAAATCATTTAATATATATTCACCACCACTATCAGTTCTCAATATTTTGATATAATATCCACTCTTTTTCTCAACATTTGCCTTGAACTCTTTAAAAATAGCAAATACATCTTGTTTATATTTCAAGAAATAAACCAAAACTTTCTTACTCAAATCATCAATACATGTCAAGAAATAAAGACTTCCACTTATGGATGGTGTTTGCATCAATCCACAAAGATCTGAATGGACTATCTCAAGTGGTTGCCTTGCCCTATAAGATTTATTAACTAGAAATTTATGCCTATATTGCTTTGCAAGTATATAATTCTCACATTTTCTCTTAAGTAGCCCTGTTGATGGCAATCCATACACCATTCTTTTCTTATACAACAATTTTAATCTTTCAAAGTTTAAATGTCCAAATCTCAAATGTCATAGCCAAGATTCATTTTTGTATGAAGCTTTAAAACTAATTCAACAAACTTTTGTAATCCTTAAGGCTCTAAGACTAGTTCACTTTTGATTCTAAGAGGAAACATCTTATTTTTTGTCATTTTAAATTTTGTAATTAGCCTATTGCTTGGTTTCTTGTCTAAAATTACACATTCACCATTTTCAAAGTATATTCTATACCCTTTTTTCACTAATTTCTCAATGTTATTAGATTGCTGCAATCTAGGAACATAGTACACATCAGGGATATGCTTCTCACCTTGCTTAGTTCTTTTTTTTATTGACCTTTTTACCATTGCTGATACTCGATAATGATTGCTCAATTTTACCTTTGATTTTATCAAATCATCCATTGTTGCAAACATCCCGTACTCCCACTCATGTGATTGCTACATCCATTATCTAGAAACCATACCTCCTTAGAACTCTCTTGTGCTACATTGCATGTTATTAACATGATGTTTTTTCACTAGTGTTGGGTTGATTTTCATTTGTAAAGTTTATTTTTTATTTATTCATTTTATATTGCCTTGTTCTACATTCATATGTAAAGCGCCCAAATATTTTACAATAATAACATTGAGTTTTTTTAATCATACCTTTCACCTTGATGCTAGATATGAAAATGACTGTTGCCTCTACCTCTTATTAGTGTAGAATGTGTATGTGGGCTTGATGCAGGTCTTCTACTTTCAAATTGTGTATTTTTTCTTCCTCTTCTTGGTTTAAAATTTCATCTACCTCTGTTGTAATTTTTATCCCTCTTGTTTTACAAAATGAAAGCTAAGTTTTGAATGCATTCTTCAATGATGATGCTCTCGATCAATTTAATCTTTGCTCATGTGTTAAGAATGATCCCATCAATTCAGCTACTGATAGTTGAGTAAGATCTTTGGATTCCTCAATAGCTACTACAACTGAATCAAACTTTTTAGGCAAGCTTCTAAGTATTTTTTCTACAAATTTTTGATCTTTAATTGTTTCTCCATAGGATCTACTCTGATTTACTATTTCCATTGCATGAGTGAAGATTAAATCTATTGAATTTGAATATTTCATTTACAAATGTTTGAAATCCCTTCTAAGCATTTAAAATTTTATTGTTTTCACTTTGATTGTGCCTTGGTATGTTGTTTGTAAACTATCCCATGCCTATTTTGATTTTGTGGCAGCTACTAATCTTGGAAAGATTGATTTCTCTACTGCCTGCTGAAAAAAATAATGCTTTGGCATCCTTCTTGTTTTCCTTCAACAAATCCTTCTCTACTTGTGAAAGATCTAGATATGCTTGTTGGTATGTTGGTTAATGGAATCCATTTTCAACCAAATCCCATACATCTTGGGAGAAAAATAGGATTTTAATTTTAATGCTCCAATAATCATAGTTTTTGCCATTAAAATTTGGAATTTGGGGTTGTGAAATACTTCTACTTACTCCTACTATGATGTCTCAAAATAACAATCTCTTTTTTCTTGCGTACTGCTATGAGGATTATTTTTTATTTTTTTAAATAATAGACTAAAATATTTTGCCTTACCTTGGCTGGAATGCTCCCCCTTTCAAATATCTTTGTTGCAATTCTTTGCCCTTTTTTGTTTTTGAATTTCTTCTTCCCTGCTCTTTTCTTCTAATAATTTTCCCAGTCTTTTTATGAGCTCTAATACTAGATCTATGGGGGTGTGTGTGGATGGCTTCACTCAGTAGACTAAAACTAAAACATAGTATAAAGCGCCATGAATGATAAACATGGAGTTTTAATTAAATTAGATTTTATTTATATTGTTTTTGCCAAATCATATCAAAATTGCTATTTGTTCTCTTTTACCATAGAGCTACTATGCTCAGTAATATATTTGTTCATTTATAATACATATATATATCTCAACATTCAAAACAAAGTATTTTTCAATAATGCATCTATTTTCCAACCAAAAAAAATATAAAACAAGGTAAATTTGCCTTAAAACAAAAAGATTTTTCATGAAGCTTCTCCAAGAAGATTCTAGGCATAGCTAGAAGGAGAGTGAGATATCAAAATGAAATTAATTAAATGCATTAATTCACACATCAAGAGTTGGCAATAGGAATAATAAAGAAGGTAAGTAAGAGATTATGCAAAACAACTATACAAAGTATATCTTGGCAGGGGAGATTAAATTATTTGCTAAGATGGAAGCCACGCCCTCCAACAAGAAGAGACTATTCAGAGAGAAGAAGTACTTGGTAGATTGGATTAGGTAATTTGCTTTTTCGTAGTTGGTGCTGTGAAAAGTTTTTGAATTATGTCAGAAGTTGTGTGACATTTAATTCCTTTGTATGGTTTTCCTAGATTTTAAACATATGGGTTAAAAAAATATGCAGGGTAAAGGGCTTCAATGAGCAGCTTGTCCACAAGGCTAATGTCATATTTTTTTACATTGGGGTCGTACCGGCTTGGTGTAAGCATACTTTTTTTCACATGTTTTTATTTTGCATAAATCCCATCACGAGCAAGTATCATATGCCAAAATTTAGTGGCATTCATCTTTTTGTTTATTAGTCATTTGGCTCTCTTATTACATGATGCCTGTTATTTTCCTTGGTTGCTCTTTTGTCATTATTTGTGAATTTTTCCAAGAATACTAAAATTTTATTATGTTTTTCATATAGTTTTATTACTGATATAGAAGCCATAGGCTTTAGATAGATTTGAACACAACTAGGAGATTATAATGTTAAATATAATGGTCAACTAGAAATAGTCTTATACAGAGTAATGACATTGATCACTAAATACCCACATACTAAATATTTGTAGAACATACATGGAAATATACGGCAATAATAGTCACCTTACAACATTTTTAGCTTTGATAATTTTTTGTTACATAGAGGAGTATATCTTATATTATAATCTATGAATTATAATTCCAAATGATGTGATTAGAGATGAAAAACATTTCTTACTTATTTATCCAGCTTTATATAATAGAAACGGTTTAATGAATTGTTATAATATTGATATGCTTTACAATTTTTCTAGTCAATGAAAATTAAGATAAACTTAGTGATTTTGGTTAACTGATACTTAGCCTTATAAATTATGTTCGTGATAATAACCAATATTATAAACAGGCTTGATAGATTCCATTTGTAGGGGGTGCTAACACAATTATAATCATTATGATCTTTACAATTAGGATTCAAGATCCCATAGATGTAGGATGCTTAGGTTCCAAATTATGTATTTGATTTCTTATCCTAGTTTCCACAGCTTTCCCATTGCAATATATTTTGTTACACCATTTCTTTTTTTAAATTTTAATTTTAACATTTGGAGTTTCTGCAGTGTAACATTTGTAGGTATCATTTTTATACTGCATGTAATTAATCCCAACAGTGATACCTAATATCAAAATTTTGTTGCAATCATTGTAACTATCTAGTATCTAGGTATCAAATTCTAGATTTCAAGTCTCAAGGCTTATGAACTCTCATTTAATGAATCATGAGGTAGTGATCATTATTGTACTTGCATATCAACACAAATGCTGTGTATTTTTATGTTTACATAATGGTTATATAATGTATGAAATTGTTTAATTTATTTTTTGCCAAATTGTAAATGTTATATTTTATTTTCGGTTCATTGAGTAGCAAGTTTTCATTTTTTTTTGATCTTGTAACACTGCTATGAAGTCCAAATTTTACCCTGATTTATGCTATCTTTGTTGTCAATGATTTTAGGAATTTAGTGAAAATACAAGACAAATTTTATGGGAAATAATTTTTTTCAATGGTGCTGGTATTTTTTAAGAAAATAAGTGGGATGAAATGTTTAAATAATATCTAGTTTTTGGTTTCATCAAAGTGCATTACCAATAAATCTTCTAGTTTGGAAATTGTATTTAGGTTTTGAAACTTTCCTGAAATGGAAGGTGTTTATTTGGATTCTTTCAAAGATACATGTCCTCATTTTTTCTTGTGAATTGGAATAATACTTTTAAGAATGTGGTTAAACTCTTGGAAGGATCCCTAAATAAATAAACTCATTTGAGGATAATTTTTGCATTGAGAGTGTAGATTTCTATTGTAGTTATGTAAACCCCATTGTAGAACACATTATAAACAAGGTTCAAAGTAGCCCTCAACTACCAATGTTAGATAGAGTGTAACATCCCCACTGGGATCTACTTAGAAATATTATAATGATTTACTAGGTTTTTTATACTTCAAGATAAATCAATTATAATAGCATAATACATGAGTGATGTAATAAATAATTATCATATGAAGATAAAAAGATTATCATTTATCAATTTATATGTTATATATCATTTGGTTTAACCCATGTGTGAAGAATCTAGTAACATGCAATAGATTCAAGATAGTAAATATATCTTAGCTATCTAGATTGATGATCTATCTCCATAACTGAATACAAGGAGATAGATCAATGGTAACAGTGATAGATCATATTTACTTATGATCCTCCTAATATAACAAGAAATTTAAGTATATTCCTTATGTTAGGAAATTTACAAATAGCTCACTATATAATATTTATAACAAAATGAGTTATTCTATGAGTATGCATTATTTAAAATTAATATGTTTATATGCATGATTTAAAATTAACATCTATGATACTTTCTAGAGATCCATTTAGAGATGTTACATGAATATTATATCGTTGTATCTATGGATGTTAGTAATGGGATGTATTATTTTATATGGATTGTAATATTTACTATTACCGGTTATAATATAGGGTATCATCTATGGATGTTACTTGTGTAAATAATCATAATACATCCCGAAAGGTCTCAGTATATTACCTTGTGTATAATGAAAGAGCATATTCTGAGATTGATGAGCAAACTATATAAAGAGAGTAGAGGTAACTTGTTAATCAAAGATTTAGGTTAGAGATCTATATAGGGTATAGGATGGACCCATTTAATTTTGCATAGTCATGTTACAGTTTAAATATTCAATGAATTATAGTGAGGTATGAGTGAGGTAACATATAATTTAAGATATAAAAAGATATAGGATGGATTTGGTGTGAATTATGTAGAAAATAACAATTCACATAAGCTGAACACACACACACACACACACACACACACACACACACACACACACACATCCTAATAGGGTGATTGATGTACATATATTTCTTTCATTTGTATAGTGTAATATATAAGATTCTGTTGTTTGTTAACTATTTAATGGGAGGCCTTAAGTTAGGTTATACAAAATTATATGGTCATGTATATAGTATGGTGAAGAATAGTCAATTTCGACATTGTTACATGTATATGAATAACCAACAAAATACTTATATTTTCATTTATATACTTAAAAACATGGGAATACTTATATACAGAAGATAATATGTACTATATATATATGGATATAGTTAAGGACATAATGATTGTTTGAATCATATTAAGTCATTAATTAGAGTTATAGATGACTGATAAAATTTATATATAGTGGTATATAATGATGAGTACCCATTTACAATACATAGTATGAATATAGTAAAGTGTAATAAAGCATATAAATAAAAAATATGTCAACCTAAAAATTTAGGTACTCCTATAAGAATATAGCATATATTGGTATATTGGGTCATGTGCATATAGTCATTTTAGCAATAAAAAATGAGTAATAGGATTCCACGATTCAGGAAACTATGTCTACATGAATACAAACCTTAAAAACATAACAAGATGTATAAATGAAAGATCTTGATCATGTGAAATATAATTTAGATTATGAGATATTTGATTCCTTGAAATTATTATGACTAGGTGTTTGTAACTGAGTAGTTGTGTTCATGAAAATGGACTATGATATTATAGTTGTAATAGAATGCATTTTATTTAAAACTGCTTATAGGAATTAGATAATTGCAGTCTAAATATATACATTACACTTAGGTTGTGCAAACTATAATTGTTATGCCTATTATGAGATAAATGATATTGTGGATATTCATTCATATATTTGATAGACTAAATATATGCATTTTATTTATTCATAGGATCGAGTTAGAAAACTATGTCTACATGAATACAACCCTTAAAAACATAACAAGATGTATAAATGAAAGATCTTGTTCATGTGAAATATAATTTAGATTATGAGATATTTGATTCCTTGAAATTATTATGACTAAGTGTTTGTAACTGAGTATTTGTGTTCATGAAAATGGACTATGATATTATAGTTGTAATAGAATGCATTTTATTTAAAACTACTTATAAGAATTAGATAATTGCAGTCTAAATATATACATTCAACTTAGGTTGTGTAAACTATAATTGTTATGCCTATTATGAGATAAATGATATTGTGGATATTCATTCATATATTTGATAGACTAATTATATGCATTTTATTTATTCATATACTTAGCATGTTTTGTGATTGTTAGTAGGAAGTAATTTGTATAAATATGTTGGTTATATTTTTGTTAACCAAATCTCATATTGTTGATATTGAGTAAGTAGTAAGACAAAATTCTCTAGATTACTAGCATCACCAATGCTAAATGAAGGCAATATGATCAAGTGGTGTGTATGAATTTGACTGATCCTAAGAGATCAATAACTATTGAAAACTTTGGCCAAAGTAATGTTATTTATACATTATCATTTTACATGTATAATTTACATGTTTGTATGATATCATGTTAGAATAGATTTATTTATGGTACAATGCATGTTCTTAAAAATTATATTGCACATGGGTATAAGCTTGTCTCTCTACAATCTTGGACCGTCACTATCTACTCATCTGTGAAGGGAGGGCCATTCCATGATGAGGGATTATGTAAGGGATTGATGGTCCATGGTTGGTGTGAAAAAATGCTTGGATGATGCTCTCCCTCACCACAATAGTACTTCTATGGAGATGACACTTGAGATTGCCATAGATTTAAGAGTTCAAAGAACTCATGCTTCATGGAGCTATGTATATTGTATCATGTACATTATATTGTATTTATTATTATCAAAACATTATCCTTGTTGAGATGTAATTAAGTATGTGCATAGAGTTGGAGGATAATTCTATGGACATACCCAATAATGCAAACAAATTATTTTTACAATGCATACGCATTATGGCTCGAAATACCTGAGCCATAATACACATGTATTATAATATTAATGCGTACATGTTACCTTTATTTATAAAATCATATATGTGTTATAGGAACATGTACACATTCCTATAAATAAAGGTAATGCATACACATTAGGTAAAATATAAAACCAAAAGAAAACCTAAATTGTCATTTCTACTCTTTACTTGGTGTTCATGTTTTGCTACTTGGCATTCACATTTTAACCTCTAGCTCTTGCTTTTGGCCTCCAGCTTGTGTTTTTCCTTTCAACTCACATGGAAATGATTTCTTTTGCTCTCATATTCACAAGATCAATGATTCCGCTATGAAAAAGAGGTAAGTTTTGTAGACTAAATCAATTTTTTTTAAATTTTTTGAGAATGTTTTGCATAGTTTGATTTGTAATTTTTCTCCAATAGGTAGGCATGCTTTGCCTAACCCTCTACCTAATCCTATTCCTAATCCTCTACCTAATCCTCCACCTAATCCTCTACCTAATCCTCTACCTAACCCTCTACCCAACCCTCTTAACCCTATGCCTAACCCTTCTATAGTTCCACTAGATCCTATAGGCAATCAGGGGGATATAGTTGTTCACATACTGAAAAACATAATTGAAATTGAGTAGATAATTAGGAGAATGAGGGATCCCACTTCTAGAAACACCCACCACACCTATTTTTCCAATAGCCTAGAGTTAGTATTAGGTCAAGTTGACTTGATAACAAGTCAAATTGATAGATAAAATTCATATAGGGATGGATGTAGGGATTACTATGCTAATAAATTATCAATTTATGAGGTGAAAAAGAAAAAAAAATAACAAAAGATCAAATTTATGTCTTATTTATTAACCCATCCACCAATGCCCCATTTCCCATAATGACCAAACATTTTTCAATCCATCGATGCCAACAAAATTTGATTAAAGCCAATATTTAGGAGTGATGGTGGATGGTGTTTGATTATACACCTTGTAATAACCATGAGGTTCCTTTGTAATTTTTGAGGAAACTCTATTGTGAGTTTATCCTTAATAAAATTCCAAACTACTTTGACTATGGTGAGTTTCAGCGCTGAGGGAAAGGCTCTACATAGGATTGACTAGGTACATGTCATGCACCTAATCAACCTACAAGAATCCCTACCCAAAATCCACTTCATCTAGAGATTCCCTCTATGGTGAAGGAGATTATGGAGATAGACATTTTACATGCACTTAGTGTAATTATTGATACTCTCATTCATCATATGAGAATACTTTCAGAGATAGATGCTTGCGATACTCTAGCTAGTGGCCATACCTGATCCCACCCATGTAAATGTTATGGTGTTATATGTACTAGACCTTCAGATGATGATGATGGTGCTTAAGGGGGTTTGGAATATATGGTCTTGACTAATGAGTTATTGGCACACACATTTGGTTTGGATACATTAGGAGTCTCTACACACATGTAGGTATCTTTTATATAAATTTAATGTTAAAATTTTTAAGTTATATTTGAAAATAAAAAAAGTAAAAATTAATTTACACATTTAAATTGAATAATATATATGTATTTTTTTGTGTTCTAGGAGGAGATGTTGCCTTCAAAATCAAAACTAGGTAGTGGACCAACCCACACTACACCTATCTATGTCAGTACGACACCATATACATTTACATAGGTAAAATTTCAAGTGAATCTTATATAATCTAAATGTACATTCATACACCTTAATTGCATCATTGGTAGATTTTTTGTAAGAATATATAAAATACCTAATATAATTTTATTGGACTTTTTATTGTTTGATGTATTAACATGGATTGGTGTAGTGTTAGAAAATCATCTTCCATCTCAACGTTTTTACTTTTATTTCAACTTTCAAATTATGTTTTCGATAACCAAAATAGTGAGTTGAACATTTGATTAATATCCCATTATATGTAGTTACCATAGTGGGTCAATCTCAATATATAGGATTGGATATATATATATATATATATATATATATATATATATATACTTTTATTTCAACTTTCAAATTATGTTTTCGATAACCAAAATAGTGAGTTGAACATTTGATTAATATCCCATTATATGTAGTTACCATAGTGGGTCAATCTCAATATATAGGATTGGATATATATATATATATATATATATAATTCATTTGATGAATTTTTTTTGGTACAATTTATTTTTATCAATTTTCCAATTGAGCATAACATGTCTTCATCAATATGCACACCACTCCTTTCTTTTAAATACTGGACTCATAGCCAGCCACTTGATTCCTTGTTATCCTAATCACATATAGTGGTTCAATCTCTATGATTGATATCCAAAATGGTCATAGCTAGTAATTTAATTCCCATCAATTTCAATAGAGCACAAAAATTTCATCTCTATCTTTGGAGTTATAAATTTAGATGGTATAGCCTCTTGATCCCATTGTACCTCATCAATTCTAATTTCTAACCCGACTCTATTAATAGAATTATATAAAGTAGGCCATTATATCCCATTGGTTTGTTGGGAGAGCATCGATTATAAACTATAAACTATATGTATATGGCATAGGCCTTACGACCATGTACAAATAGGGTACCTCAACCCCATATAGATAGATGGGGTTGATTAGTTTGTTACCACCACCTACTTAGGGGGCCCAAAGACATACTATATCTAGTTGGGGGAGAGGGCTTATCTATATCCATGCACTTATTTCACTCGAGTGACAAGTTGATTCTATAAGATTATAACACCTTTCATCAAGAAAGTCCCCCTAAAATGAATATTGAGTGTCAACAAGACTATATCACCCTTTGTTGACCTCAACCTACTTGCACTGTATACATATAAACCTTCCCTTATTAAAATTGAGGGAAATATAATGATAGAAAGTTGACCTAATGTCACTTATAAGGCAACCAAAATCATGCACTTGTAAAGAAGACTATCCACTCAATCTTATCTCTACAATGTTTAGTTCTATTTTCTATATGTTTCTTTAGATTTTGACAAGACCTATTTTATAAGGTTATAGACACTCTTAAAAGGCTCAAGTATAGATGTTCCCCATAAAATCAACCTATCACTAGGTGTCTTAACCTAATTAAAACTCAGTTTACAAACTTCTCAACAAACACCTATACAAGTTACTTGTCTTATCACAATGACTATTTTTAAGGGATTTTTGACTATTTCTAAGGGATTTTGTATCATATATTATGGAAGACTAAGTTTTTTAGTAACTTGTTTAATCAACGAATTTACCAAGTTATTAATTATTAGGTTGTTTTTTTAGCTGATGACTAGGGTGGACACTCCTCCATCATTGGGAGTTGAGATAGACTCGAGCATTACTACTACAATTTCATCTACACAGGCACTCACTAAGTATGTATATTCACTTATAATTTAGTACTTTTGTTTTAATAATTTTACCATATACTTTGATAAATATAACTTATATGCATGAATGTATTGTGTATAAAGGGCTGTCATATGACATTTGATACTCTGATTTAGGTGAATACTATGATAGCTACTCATGTTTTTTCATCATTTGACATGCCTATTTGTGTATCTAATCTTGGCACTGACCTATTTAAGTGTTAAAGGATAATTTTGAAAGACCATGAAATTGCAGTAAGTTCATATTTAAATGATTTTTTATTATACTTTAAAACATTAGTTTCTTAACTTGGTTTCATATATAATTGTTAATTTTATAATAATTTTTGTATTTGAACAGGTTCAACTACAAGCAAGCTATGAGTGCAGTACCTGTAGTCAAACCTTAGAGCAATCCAAGGCATTTAGGATATCTCCATTTACAAGTAGAGCATCCAAAGGAGAGTCTTCTTTGAAGAAGGCAAGAGAAGGATACTATTTGATGATTAAGATGTTGTAGATGATATAATTTTTGTATGCCTATATGGTAATGTACACATTTTAGCACTGTACATGTGTATATGATGTATTCACCCAACATTATATACTATGTTATTAGACATGATGTAATGCTTTGTATACCTATATGACAATGCATGTATTATTATTAACAATATATGCCTAAATATGGAATTTGTACATGACATTCTTATTTTGTACATGAATATTTAAGAAAACCAATGAAGTAAATCTTGTTTGAATCACTTGTGTTTAAAGTATTATGAATGACTGGTTTTAAAGTATTCTTAAGGATTACAAATGTCATGAGATTGAGAATAACTTATTAGGATAATGTTGTAAATCAGACCCTTATAAGAAATAAAAAATATCAATGATTGCATTTGAGTTATGTTTTTATGAGGATGCAGAGGTATGGAGGATAAGTCTACAAAAACATCATTATCTATTTCTAAACCCAATTGATCATATTCACTTGCTATGGTTTGATTTGAATCTTCTTTCATAATCTAGCTCCTCTTTTGACTCCTTGGGCTTAATTTATCTTCTTACACCTAATAATTATTCCTTTTACTCTTAGTATCACCTCCTTGATGGTATTGACCTATGTCCATTCATTCACAACACATCCTTTACCTCATTCCATTCATCTCATTCACAAACTTCCTATCTATCTCTTTCTAGTTTCTTACTAGGAACCTTCTTTAAGTCTCAAGGACCAAATCCTTGTCTATGTTTCAAGAGCTCAACTTGTTATCACATATGGTCTTAGATGATCATAACATACCTCTTATAACAATCTTCAATTACTCAAACAATCTTTGAATCTCATTGCACACCTTTTTGACACAATGCTCTCTCAAGGCTTGTAGCCTTTTTTACTATATTTTTTCTTATATATAAAATTTGTGATTGATCAAGAGATTATAAGGGATTTTATAGGTACAATCTATCCTTTTCCATCTCCATTTCAAATTTCATAGCCCAAATCCACCTCTAACTATCACTTCCTTCATTAGCCTACCCTCATTTAGGCCTAATTACCCCTATTCCAAATCGTCAGTCCTAGAATCCATACAAAACCATAAATTTTTAGGTTAAAACCTTTTTATTCACTTTTTATATGTATAGGGGATAAATATTACAATGTTTAATCAAATTCCCATTGTTAAATCTCTTGGAAATACCTAAACCCTAATCTAGGGTTTCCCATGCCCTATACATACTCTCCGAAAGACCAATTTGACCTTAAAACTAATATTATTTTCATGAAAACATCATAATGACATATAAAACATCTCATAACACCTTTAAAATTATCAAAAAACTAAATTTGCCTTTATGCCTTTGAGACTTCTTATGGGGATTTGAGCCTGCCTGTGGGGATTGTATGAAATTTAGAATGTGAAAACCCTTGAAATGTGTTTAATAGGTTTAAAAAAATATTAAAATACTTATAAAATACTTACCTAATATTTTAACCCTTAATAACACATTAAAACTCCAAAAAGTATGCCTGCATGAATAGTGACCATTATGAGACATGGAGGGGACTGCGACAAAAATAGAGCACTTAAACTTTTAATATGAACTTACCAATATTATTTATGGGTATATTAGGTCATTAATACAAACATTAAAAATTTTAAAGTCATTTTGATATGTACTTTGTCCTATAGACCCTTTTTACCATAATTTACCTTGAGCTTCCTGCATACTTCTTTCATGCCAAAACTTGTCTTTATTCAAAATTTTGAATGAAACTTATGAATTCGATAAATAATATAAGACAATATAGGTTTAAAAAATCATATTATACAGTTTTAATACCTTTCCAAGGCCCAAATTTCTTCTTGGCATCCAGAACTGACAAAAATTTTAGAAATCTCCAATGGCTACCTTCTTGACTATAAGAGGATTGTGTCAAAACCGTAGGAAATTTAAATCTTTATAAGACATTTATGATGGAATTTTATGTATTTTTATGTCATGTATACCATTCTTACCAAATTTAATGCTTTGAATCGACTTGTAGGTACCCCAAACTGACCAATTTCTCCAAGGTAGGCTCCAATGTTGACCGTGATTTGATATAGGGTTGAATGTAATAGAAAAATGAATAGTTATCATTTTAAAAAAATCCTAAAATAGATATTAATGTGTATATTATTTCATAATGAGGCTCTTCACCAAATTTTGTGATTAGATCTGACATATTTTGGCCTGTCGGCCCATTTTGGCAAAAGCTAGTGACACATGTTTGCTTGGTCAAATTTCACAAATGAGTCATCATCCTATTTTTCATTGGTTTATGTATTATCATGATGAATTTTCCTCTAAAATCTCATGGAACTTCTCATTTCATTATTCCACCCTTCATTTGCTATCTCACAATCTTCCTTGTCAACTTATACCTTCTCAAAAAACCTCATATAACTATATGTCAATAATACCTGGAGATTTATGGTATGATAAAAGGGAGTCTTTGGTCTAATTCACACCCATTTATCCCCATTATTACTGATAATTAACTTTAAACCACCTTCAAACTTCCTCTAACATGTTTTGACCACTTAGTAAGGCATTTGGGCCTCACATAGTCAATTTCTGTACAAAGGCCTATACTACATCTTCATGTTCAATCCATATGATGGCTATAGTTACATGTTTTCAAAATCTTACTTTGGCTAAGAAACTTCACCATCGACAATCTTGACTTCATGACTGTGTTTACCTAGCTATAGGTGCATGTTTTGAGGGTATGACTGTAGGTGTTCTTTGGAAACCTCTCCTAGCATGCTTGACTTTATAGAAGCCCAACTATCCTTTCTATTCACACTAACCTAAAGGATGGACTATAGATGGAATATTTTGACTATGAAAAAATCATTAGGTGTTCAATAACATTTCTTAAATGATCCAAGACCCCACTGAGCTTGAATGCTCATGGAAATTCAATGAAACACCATCATTGGCAAGAAAACCTTCATTTAATCTTTCTCCTTAGTTTGAAAACCAATAAGAACCTATAAGGTGTCTTTGATTCTTATATAACATGATGGTATCTTTGATAACTTCAATAATATCCTAAAATGGTACACACCCTTTGAAAACACCTCAAATCCTTGCTATGCCTTATTCAATGTAGGTCTTTGTTGAAGCTTGATATAGGTCTCCATTAGGTGGAAAACCAATCCTCTTATTGGTTTTCCATGAATATCCCAGTCATTGAACTCTGAGAAGCATTTGTCTCACTCTATTTACCATACAACCCTTTCACTAGTTTTCCACTATTTAATTCACTTATAAGACCTCATTACACTTTCCTTAACCCATTTCAAGTTATCCAAATCACTCCAACATCCCATTTCACATACAAGGCTCATCTTGGGTTTCTATGGCTTGTAGCCCCTTCTTTTGGACATTTCTCCTTGCTTTGACAGTCTATAAACTCTCTTGAAAATATGAGACCATTTATAAAATTTTAACCCTTGAAACACTTTAATAATTTCAAACAAACCTTTCAAAGGTATTTAAACCGAATTCCAATGGCACTAGCTTCTAGCCATGTGTTTATGGTTCACTTGGACTAGTAGGCCTATTATACCTTTTTGGATTCTTAATGGTATACAAATAAAAAATTGGCACCACCAACACATCCAAAGGGGAAGATAATGTCTAGTACCAGGTTTTTGGCTTCCCATCTAGCTCAATCAGCAAACCCACCACCCATTCTAGGCTCAAGAATGACATTCCCAATACAAAAAGATGCTAATATTTAGCCTAACTTCAAGCATGCATAAAACCAAAAATATAAGTCATATGGAGTAACTGTAAGATACCTCATGTGCATGGGAAAGACCTCTAATTACATTCCAAATATATTATAAATCACCTGCAAGATCAATCCATGATAGAAGTTGCAATAACGGGTCCTAAAATGAAACTTTTTGGTAGTGAAGAGATAATTTGTTGACCTCCAACTAGCAATTTTGCCTCCAAAATCAGCAAGTGAAAATATAATACTTCAATAAAATTTATATATTCAAATTTCACATGATCCAATGA
This sequence comes from Torreya grandis, assembly GCA_037957365.1. Lineage (NCBI taxonomy): Eukaryota > Viridiplantae > Streptophyta > Pinopsida > Cupressales > Taxaceae > Torreya > Torreya grandis. Next base: position 190,702 of record JARHVA010003415.1, on the reverse strand, counting down.
CCATGACATCCAATTCCACCCACAAGTGCATTTTCACTACTATTCTAGAGCACAAAAACACTGACAACAAATGTTGTCAAAGTTGAAGCTATAGTCTGACAACTCAATTTTTGATGCTCGTTGGATTAAAAATGACATTTAAAACACCTATAAATGGGTAAATAATATCTTGGAATAGGTTATTTTCCTCCCATATAGCCCAATCAACAAACCCACCACCTATTTTAGGCTCAAGAATGCCCTTCCCAATACAAGAAAGATGCTAATTTTTAGCCTAACTTCAAGCATGCATAAAATTAAAAATTTAAGTCATATGGAAGAACCATAAGATCCATTATGTGTATGGTAAATATATATAATTTCAACCTTAATATAGTCTAAATAACTTATAAAATCAATTCGTGGTAGAATTTTTAGTAACAGGTCCTAAAATGCAAGTTTTTGGCAGTGAAGAAATAACTTGTTGACCTCCAACTAGCAATTTTGCCTCCAAGAGATGCAAGTGAAAAAAAAAACTTTGAGTACATATATATATTAAAATTACATGTTAATAAATTACCATGAAATCCAACTCCACCCACAGGTGCATTTTAACTACCATTCCAGAACATAGAAACATTGACAACAAATATTGTCAAAGTTGAAGCTATGGTCTGAGAACTTAATTTCCAATGTTTGTTGGATAAAATATGGAACTGAAAACACATAAAAATGGGTAGATAATTTCCATGAACAATTTATTATCCTCTTATTTTACCCATTTGGTAAACCCACCACCCATTTTGGGCTCAAAAATGCCCTTCTCAATACAAGAAAGATGTTGATTTTTAGCCTAACTTCAGGCATGCATAAAACTGAAGCTGCAAGTCATATGGAAGAACCATAAGATCCATCATGTGAATGAAAAATACATATAATTTTACCCCTAATATAGTATGAATCTCCTCTATGAGAAATCCTTGGTAGAAGTTGTAGTAACAGGTCCTAAAATGTAACTTTGGCCGTGAAGAGATAACTTGTTGACCTTCAACTAACAATTTTGCCTCTAAGACTGGTAGGTGTAAATCCACCACTTAAAACACACACACACACACACACACACACACACACACACACACACACATTCAAATTTCATGTGATCCAATGTCCATGACATATAATTCCATCCACAAGTTCATTTTCACTTTCATTTCAAAGCACAAAAACACTAACAATAAAGGTTTTCAAAGTTAAAGCGACAGTCTAAAAACTCCATTTATAGTGCTTTTTGTCTCAAAATTGACACTACCAACACATATGAATGGGTAGATAACATCCAAGGCTAGGTTATTGTCTTACCATACATCCTGATCGACAAACCCACCACCCATATGGGCTCAAGAATGCTCTTCCCAATACAAGAAGCTAATTTTTAGCCTAACTTCAGGCATGCATAAAACCAAAACTCTAAGTCATATGGAGGAACCATAAGATCCTTTGTGTTCATTGAAAATACTTATAATTACACCATGAATCTAGTCTAAATAAACTATAAGAGCAATCTGTAGTAGAAGTTGCAGTAATGGGTCTTAAAATGTATCTTTTTGGCAGTGAAGAGATAACTTGTTGACCTCCAACTAGAAATTTTGCCTCCAAGTCTGGTAGGTGAAAATACACTACTTAGATAGCATATATATAGATAAATTACATGCGATAAAATGACTATGACATCCAATTCCACTTGCAAATGTATTTTCACTACTGTTTCAGAGCATGGAAACACTGACAATAAATGTTGTCAAAGTTGAAGCTATATTCTAAGAATTCAATTTATGATACTTGTTGGTTAAAAATAGCATTGATAAAATCTAGGACCATGTTATTGGCCTCCCATATAGCTTGGTTGACAAACCCACCACCCATTTCGGGCTCAAAAATGCCCTTTCCAATACAAAAAAGATGTTAATTTTTAGCCTAACTTCAGGCATGCATAAAACTAAAACTGTAAGTAGTATGGAGGAAACATAAGATCTTTAATGTGCATGGTAACACCCTCTAATTATACCCTAAATATATTCTAAATCAAATCTAATAACAATATATGGAATAAGTTTTAGTAACGAGTCCTAAAATATGCAACTTTTTGGTAGTGAAGAGACAACTTGTTGACTTCTAACAAGCAATTTTGCCTTTGGCACTGGTAGGTGTAAATCCACCACTTCAATCACATCTATATAGGAAAAATACATGTGCTTCAATGACCATGACATCCAATTCCACCCGCAAGTGCATTTTCACTACTGTCCTGGAGAATGAAAACACTGATAACAAATGTGTTTAGAAAGCTACAAGGAGAAATAAACTTGTTATGAACAATTGTTCAGAAGAGTAGAAATGCCAAGTAATTTTAGTAAGCTTCTCTTAGCTTTAGGAATATGAAATTATTTACTAACAGTACCAACCACATGAAGGTAGAAGTTGATTTGGCACCACTAACCTACAAAAAAATATTAGTGAGTAATTAAAGATGAAATTTATGCATGTACTACCTACAAAATAAAAAATATTTGATAAAATTGATTACATATACATTTTAAAATTCAACCTTACTATGCATTTCAATCCAATGAACCACTAGGATCTACTCTAATCTTGATAGTATCAAGATCAAATTCATGGTCTGACTCACAAACTTTCTATAGATTCTTATTTCTTGGCCTCTCATGATATTTTTGTAATTGAATATTTATTTTAAGAATCAGATTTGAATAGTGTAGTATCTTCCTGTGCATTTTAAAGAATTCAAATAACTATACATTTAATTTTTTTATAAGATATTATTGAAACTAAGTTCTAGTAACTACCACAAACCCAGTGGGATAATTAATGTTTTTTCCATCTACAATTAGGGAAGTTAATTTTTTATTTCCATCTACACACAAACATAAGTAGTAATATGTTCCATCTTCATTATCCTCATCTGTAATAACTACAAATATGAAGATAGATTATGAGAATAAATAGTACATAAAGATTAATCTTCTACCTGGCTGTACTAGATCATATATATGGTCAAAGTAATGTGATGATGTCATGTGTATAAATTATAATGCTTATGGAATTTGATATGTGTTAATTGGAATTAGAGGTCTAGAACTCCAATCATCCACCCACTCTTATGAATTGCACTCATTCTAAATAGAGTCCATACATGCAGAACAAAAACATGCCAAGTATCATGTATGAATAGTTCAAGAACTTACATTTGAGCTATGAAATGAGTAGAGCTCACATGAACCTGTTAGAGTCATACAATATTCATAGTTTGCCAAGTCTTTTTCTTTCATTAACCAAAAATGGCTATTAATATTAGAATTTACTTAAACAACATGACATATGTTTTTGTTACACCATTCAACCATAATTTTTGCATCATTCAAATTAACAACACTGTCAAATTTTAACTTATCCCTTGCAATGGCTCTTTTTACACATTCTCCACCACCGTCATGCTCCTCTTTTCCATGGCCAGCCTCAGTGAAACTACAAATATGTTCTACACCAATGGTAGTGTGCATCTTGCTCAACCAATAAAACATCCGTGGAATCTTGAATTATGATGTGCAATTGTCTAACTAAATTTAATGATGTTTGAAAATAATGTTCCTCTGAGTCAAATATCCATACAAATTCTCAAAACAACCTTGTACATACTCTGTTCAATGTGATCGGTCATCATTGACATAGAAATGGTACTTCTTTAATATTTTTCAAACTTCTTCTGTATTATTAGGTGCATGCATGAATTCTATGTGCACAAATATGGCAACTCGTGTTGAGTTGTAATACCGTGATTAAACTTCCATTTGTGGTTTAAATGTGTAATTTTTAGAAAAGTCAACTAATAAAATAATAGAATCAAGTGGGAATCTATCCTTGCTTAGCTTGAAATTTTCATCCAAACATTTATCCCTATCTATGTTCCTTGCATACTCATAAACAATTTTCTCCATGAATTTGATCATAAATTCTAAAACAAGTATTTCTTTCATAACAAGCTAACACCTTTTAGATTATTTTCCATCTTTTACTTGATAAGTCATAAATTTTTATTTACTCAAAACAAATAATTCCTATCCAATTGCACTTATACACTCCTCACGGATAAATTTTTTTAATTTTGTCAATCCACCACAAATGCTACAATTTCCATTCAAACATGCTTTCTTATAAAAGAATTGTCCATCTATTCTTTCACAAAAAATATTTGGAATAAATTCCCTGGCTGATTTTGGTGGAACTTCTATGCCACACTCCTAAATTTTTTTTGTTAGAATGCAAAGTATAATAAATATGGCAAAAAACATCATAGTGCATTGAAAATTTAACATGTTACCTACAACAAGAAGTGATGCATGTGTGATTTATTTTTACATAAAAAGGTTTGGCCATCATAAAAAATCTTTGACTAATATCAATTTGTGGATGTTTTTATAAAAAAATAGAGTACAATTGTGTTTGAGTCATATCCTAAAAATGTTTCAAATATGGTTCATGATTATGAGAACCAACTCTTATTTTCACTACATCTCTTGCATTGGGTGAAGCTCTTGTATTTTTTTTCAAAATTGTGCAAATAAGTCTTTCAAAGCATCGGCTATAGCCTTGTCCTTTCATGGAAATATACCATAGAATGCCTAGAGCTTTTTTTTATTAAGTTCATTAAGTCTTTCACGTATTTCAATTGCTTTCATTAATGTTTTTATATTTATGTCAAGTGTTTGACTTATTTTTGAAATCAATCATTTTTTCCCTATTTTAGCACTTACTGTACAAGTTGTCATTATACAGTGGGAAACATTACAATCTTTGCTGCATGATTTTGAGCCTAAAATATGATATGCATCATGTAGATTTTTAACAATTTAATCATTTTCATCATCCATGTTAGATGCTCTTAGTCCCAATGTGTACATTGTCGGTCTCATCTTTACCATTTCATCAATGAAAAAAATAATTGACATTTTAAACTATCATACTGTAATATATGAAAGAAACTATCTTCAATTTCTTGAGCCAATCTTCTTAAATGGTGGTCAGACATTTTATTATGCATTGGTTTCAAAATATTTTTATCAACTTCAATTAAGTACTTATCTTTTTTACACACAATTCTGGAAGGTGTTTTTATTGGTGGAATCCGTTTAGAGGGTGTTTCAAAATCATTATATGTTCTCATGAAATTTTCTTCATTATTTATTTCTTTATTATATGTTTCCATGAAATTTTCTTCATTTTTAATTTAACCATTATTTGAGTCCATTAATTTTTTTCATCGTTGGTGGGTACAGTATCATGCATAGACTCTTCATCAACAAAATAAAAAACTTTAGACTTTGAATTTGAATTTCTAACATCATCTAATTTTTTATTGTCAATTTCATCATAATTAAATTCATTATTGTAAATTTCATCATAATTCAATTCATTATTATTAGTTTCATCATTATTCAATTCATTATTACCAATTGCCTCATTATCTAAGGCATTTGACTCATCAGGGTTAGTGTTTTTACCTTATTTGGAATGAAATGCTTGCATTCGTACCTTATTTTTTCTCTCAACTCTTCTAATTGCTCTGGTATTTTATTCTTCAACTTCTTAATCTTACCTAAATGTGAAACAAATCCCATTTTGACAAAATCAACCAAGAATGTACTTCAAAATGTGGGGTCCAAAAAAACTACAAAAAAAGTACGTAGAGAACATGTAGAGTACACAGGGAATGTCTATGGGCACAACAATCTTGATTTGAGATAAAAATAAATGTTGAAAAGTAAGTGTTTGTTTTGACTTCAAGGAATGTGTATGCATTCCTATAATGCATACATGTTACTATAATGCGTACACATTTCTTGATATATAGGCATATACTACTAAAATTAAGTATAAAGACTCATATTCAATGCATACAATCACCTATAATACTATAATATGATGAAATAAGACTCAAAAAGACTATAATATGATGCATAAATCCCTAATATGATGTAATAAGACTATAAAATGCTATAATAAGGTTATCATATGATGCATTAAGGCTCAATATGATGTAATAAGGCTATCATACGATGCAATAAGACTATCATATGATGCAATAAGACTATCGTGTGATGAAATAAGACTATCAAACAATATAATAAATATACAATATGATGTAATAAGCCTATCATATGATGCAATAAGGCTCAATATGATGCATAAATCCATAATTTGATGCATTAATCTCTAATACATGATGCAATAAGACTCTTGATAAGATTATGAAGTAATAAGACTATCATATGATGAAATAAGGCTCGATATGTAAGATTGAATGAGATAATTTTGCCCAAAATCCCATCATATGTCCTTAAAAACTAGGTGAATAATGGGTTCACAAATTGGCACTAATCACATTCATGAATTTATGCATTTGTGATGAAATTAGGGAACTTAGGGGTTATGTTTGTTATAAAATTAGGATTTAGGGTTAGGGGTTTAGTCTAATAGGTTTGTACATGTGTATATGTCATGAAATTAGGGATTAAGGGAACTGTACATGTTCAAGTGATAAAATTAGGTTTTATGATCAACATGTCATGAAACATGACCTAATTTAACCTCATTAATCACATGTAGACTTTATTTAGGTTCAATGGGTTGAAATTGGGCACATTTGCATTCATATTTGCATTTTTGATTAAATTAGGGTTAGTTAAGCCATACATGTTACATCTATATTATACAATCAATTGGGTCATACATTTGGTTTAGGGACCCAATTTTGCACAAATCACGTCCTTAATTTAACCAATTAACGAATTGGTTTAATTCATGATAGATAGAATCATACTTAATTTTGTCCCAAATCATATATTATGATCTTATAGTAATGTCAAGAAGTGGTTCAAATTGGCCTCCCATGACTCCTTTATTGAATTTACCCTATAATTGAACCTTGTTATGCCACTATGTACCTTGTACACCCAAAAGTGTTAAATATATGAGAAATACATAAAGTCCTGGAAGTTTTAGAGTTGACAATGCCCCACGTGTACCTCGTACGTGATCAAAAGTGTCAACACTATTAGACGTGTCAAGTCCTAAAAGCATTAAAGATCTATCAAATCCTTGTGAGGTTTGATCCAATTAGATATATCACCATGTGTGTGTCTTATACACACATATACTTGTGTTAGAGATCTAACTATTACTTCTCCTAGAAGCATCAATTTTTTTAGATCCTTAAGATGCCAAATCCAATCAAATGTCTCCACATATGTAGGTCTAATACACCTAAAAAAGTGTTAGAGTTGTCAGATATGCACATATTTGATATCTAAACATGTCCCATCACCTCTAACCAATCCAACTAAGGTATATTCACAAATTTATCATACATACATATAAGATAATAATGCTTAAAGATTGACATCGATCTAATAAACTCATGATAGTAAATAATTCACATGATGCGAACCTAAAGCTTGCCATTACTGTTTGAAAATTATCATGTAGATCCCTTTAAGGTCCCATCTAAATTGAGAAAACACTAGCATTATTAGTTTTCTATGTATGTATTCAAATTATTTAAATCCTTCTACCTTGAATTACCTATAGATCCCAAAGAAAATTCATATTAAGTCCTGCATGCAGGAAAGAACACAATTCGACAATGAACTTTTCAACCTCAAATCCCAAGTTGGAGCAAGAATTATGAGATGTACTACTTTCTTGTAGTCCACATCATAAGGTTTAAGCCCAGTACAATGAAATATAAAAAATATAATTGAAGATATATGTAATCTTGAAACTTTTAGTGAGGGGGTGCACACTAATATTCAATTCTGATCAACCATCTATATTAGGTGAGTAGTTCATCATCCACATGAACAATTATTGGGTCCCTCTTCTCAACATCATCTTTGAGGGGAAGCAGGTCTCAGATTTAAGGGACATTTTCACCTTTAATGTATCTTGAATAAGCTCAATAGAGTTTGAGTTGGGGTAACTTATACATATGTCATACCTGGTCAATGCCATGTCTATGCCACCCTAGATTTATAAATTATAGCCATCCATTAATGGTTTCAAATAAATTCCCTAGTGCATTTAGATATTTTATAAGTTATACATTCATCACTAAAGGCACCACATCGTCACTAATGGATACATGTGACCATTTCAAGTTTATTGAGCTCAAAACCACATATCATACAAAAAAAAATGTGTACACAACTTGACCAAAATATTTAAGAAAAACATGTACATACCTTGTACCAATCATCCTAATTTCCTATCTTACCATCCCAATTACATGTAGTAAGGTATAGAACTATATAGTAATGATAGGCTCAAAGTGTTGTCTAGCTTATTTTTGAGCTTGTAAATGTTTCATCTATGGTATGGCTAGGACTAGTCCCATGTCAAAGACACACTCTTGAGATGAGCTGGGAATGGATAGAGTGGTTGATGGTTGTCCCATGTGTGATAGAGGGGTATTTGAAGGAGGTGCACGAAATGAAGGATTAACCATATTTTCACAAGAGATCTTCATTTTAGGTAAAATTTGAATAATGTATTGGAATACATTAGTGAAATCTTGAATAATTGTAACAATAGAAGACTCTTGTTAATCTTTCAATTGGGACCTCAAAATGCACCTATTGAATTAGATTCACTAAGTGACCTTGGAGGAAACTTAAGGGACTTTATTCAACACATTTTAGGAATGTTTTTCAGACAATCCAAGGCATGATTCATAGGTATTAGGCTCTATTAGATAGCATTATTAAAATAAATATCCAAGGGATACACTGTTACACCAAGGGCTCAACTCTTATTTATACTAACACAAGAGTATCTATAATACATAGTCCAATTCAACGGGTTTTCCACTTAAACAAATTCATTCAAAATTTATAAATAAAGGGGTCTGGTCAAAGATATCAAAGAAACAACAAAAGGGTAAGATAGGATTTTAGGTAAGTAGGATAATATCAATAAGAAAGGCAAGTAGGATTTTAGGTAAGGTAGTAAGGTATATCCTTGCCCTACTAGGGGAAATGACCCAATATATGTACATGTTCCAATTGTCAAATAAGGCTTTTGTTAACATGTGTTTTATTGACAAAACATATTGGTGTATATAAGAATTTAAGTGCACCAGCAGCGAAAAAGATAATATCTAATACTTGTTCAACATTTATTCCATAATATTAAAACTAACCAATCACATCTTGACAAGTAAGATTCAACTATTGATACTCTAATGCATAATGACTGATACTCTAAAGGATCATAGGCTTAAAAAATGCATTTTATGACCTCTCATGATAAAATTAGCTATATTGTAAAATGTATCATGTGTTAGATCTTGAGACACTAGTTATAAGTAATTAAGATGACATATTTAAATGGGTAAGAATCTCAAAGTCTAATGTGATGTGATGGCTAATGGGACCTTTCGCCTATAAGAAACATGATGTTTATTTGTTTTATGTTATTTCAAAATAATGCATATGCATTATGTAACACATATGCATTGTGTAATATGTTATTTGAATTTGAATTAAAAACTAAGCCTATAGGATTAGAAATAACATGGTTTTATGAGCTATGGGCTTACGACTATGCATTTATAGTCGAGACTAAAAGTTTTGACAAAAACCAACAAATTTTAACTTCAATTACCAAATGCACTATGGATTTTAACGTCAAAATTTAAAAAAAAATTATCGTCATGATGAGCACACTATCATCTTTTAAAATATATGATTTTTATAATTTTTAGGCTATTTTAAGGGTTTTAACTATATTTATTTTGAACTAAACCTTTTTTAGGCCACTATATGCCACACATATGCATGCCTATTCATTTTTATGTAATTTTTTTTCATTGATCCAATTGCAAAACAAATTATATACCAATAAACTAGGCCTAATTCTATACACATTAAAAAAAAAAAAAATTGAGCTAGTTAGGGGGACTGCATGAATGGCTATCCATTTTTTATTAGTTTTCAGGATCTACTTAACTAAAAAATTAATAAAAAAATATTCATTGAAAAAAAAATCATAACACACTAGAAGATATTATCTAAATATTCACCAAAGGGTTTCAAAAAGGGTTTTCATGGAAATCGATCTACCATGTTTTCTTGAAAAAAATAGGAGGTCCTTTTCAAATTTTATATCAGGAGGTGACTTTGTTTAGATCACAGTGGCTTCCATAGTTATACTTTGACCAAAAGGTTAAAGATTTATAGAATTTAAAATAGGGAGACTTATTGGTGAATGAGTGCTAGGAGTAAATCACCAAACTTCTAAAGTATGTATCTTAGTACCAGGAAGATGAGATGTTCAAAATCAAATTTTTTATCATGGGATTGAAACCTCATATCAGTGGAGAGGTGGACATCCATGGACATTCTACCATGGATTAGGTTTTTGAGAAGGCTATCAAACAAGAGTAAAAGTTGAAATCTCTTGCTCAGGATAGGGATAAGTTTAAGAAAAAGTTTGGAAGTTCTAAACCAAATTTCAAAAAGAAGAAATGGAAGTAGAAGAGTGTAGACTCTAAGAATTAATTCAAAATTCAAAATGCTAAATTAAACAATGGTTCAAGCAACAAAAAATTGGACAATAGTTTTAAAGGTAATTTCAAGGGAAACTAATTAGATACTAGGAAAGGACTACATTGAATTTGTTTTATTTGTGTAGATGACCATTATGCATGTGAGTGTACTCAGAACAAGTCGAAGAACAAAGGTCCTTCCCCTCAGTAAGGAAATTTTCAGCAGTGTATTCATGTGATAATTGATAATCGACAAGCTAAATTTCAAGCTTTACCCATAAAGTTGTCAGGGATTTTGTTTGAACATACAATTTCTATTTTGATAGATATAGGGGCTATAAAATAATTTATAGCTCCCAAAATTCTTAGTAATTTATTTTGAAGAGCTAGAGTTGTGGCAAATGCATGGTTGGTATAATATGGGAAGGATTCAAAATTCATGGTTGATAAGTGTTTAGTCAAAGTACAGATTAGGTAGCCCAAATTCACAATAGTAGTGGATCTATATGTAACACCACTAGGGTCATATGGTGTGATTCTAGGAGTCAATTGGATTGCAAAACATAAGGCCAAGGTTGACTAATACCTAAGGAAGGTTGAGGGCCTGAATGATTTTGGAAATCAAACACAAATTCAAGTCAAGAAAAGAGAGTTAAAACTTAGGCATATTTTTGATTAACTCAAAAAGGCTCAAGGAAAAGGGTGCCAAGCATTTATTTTCAAGATAAATGAAATGGAGGAACCAAAGTAAGCATCTCTTGAAGATTACCTATTCCTTATAAAGTTTCATGATGTGTTTCTAGAGGAATTATTGGGATTGCTTCTTAGAAGTGAATTTGATTTTCATATCAATATCATACTTAGATCATAACCATAGTCTAAGGCACCATATAGTATGACAACTGCTAAATTAGTTGAATTAAAGGCTCAACTCCAAGAATTATTATCATAGGGATTGATCAGGTTAAGTGTGTCACCATGGGGTGCACCAGTTGTCTTCTTCAAGAAGAAGGATGGTACACTTCAACTTTGCATTGACCATAGAATGTTGAACAAGGCAACTATAAAAAATAAGTATCTACTACCTCATATAGATTATCTTTTTGATCAAATATAGGTAGCAACAATATTTTCTAAGATTGACTTTAGAGCAGGATATCATCAATTGAGGATAAAAGATGAAGATATTCCAAAAATAACATTTAGATCTCGTTATAGGCATTATGAGTTCACATTGTTATAATTTGGGTTGATAAATACTCTAGTATCATTTATGAATATCATAAATAGTTTGTTTATAGGTTATGTAGATCACTTTGTTTTGGTCTTTCTTCATGACTTTCTTATATACTCTAAGAATGAAGAGGAACATCTTCAACATCTAGAACTAGTTCTACAATGGTTGTAGAAGCATAAGTTGTATGACAAGTTGTCTAAGTGCATACTTTTTTCAGAAGAGAGTGAAATATCTAGGACATATTATCTTTATAGATGGGGTTTTAGTAAACCCATCAAATATTACATCCATTGTGGAGTGGCCAACACCAAATAATATGCATGAGGTGTGGAGTTTTATAGGATTAGTGGGATATTATGGGAAGTTCATTCTAAATTTTTCTAAGATAGTGAACCCAATTACCTCTCTGTAGCATAAGAACCAAAGTTTTATTTGATCAGATAAGTATGAAGTAGATTTTTAGGAATTAAAAAAAGGACTCACTTCAACACTAGTGCTAAGAGTTCCTGACCCTAATGTTTAATTTTTAGTGATCACAGATGCATCTGGGGTTAGACTAGAAGGAGTCCTTATGCAGGATGGTATAGTAGTAGCTTATGAATCAAGGAATATAAAGCCTCATGAGGTGAACTATGATCCTCATGACCTAGAAATTAAAGAAATTGTGCATTTTTTACAAGTTTGGTAGCATTAGTTGTTGGGAAAATAAATTGAGCTCAAGATAGATAACTTGGGACTCAAGTACATATTCACCCAATTGAATTTGAATGATCATTAGAGATGATAGCTAGAGTTTTTGTCTAACTATGATTTTGATATAAACTATATCAAAGGTAATAAAAATAGAGTCTCTGATGCCCTAAGTCATAGATGGTATATAGTAGCCATGGATACTATCAAGAGTCCTTTAAAGGATAAAGTGATCAAATTATCACCAGAAGATGAATTCTATGATCAAATCAGGAAAGCATTGTGAGAATGCTTAAATTCATAGATATAATAGATTTAGTTTATAGATGATGGTCTTTTGCATTACAATGGAAGAATGTATGTGCAAAATTGATAGAATATAAGGAGTATAATGCTAAAATAACTACACAATGCTCCATTTTTAAGACATCTAGGAGTAACCAAGATCATGAAAAAGCTTAGACCACTTCATTTCTAGAAGGGAATCAAGAAAGATGTAGTGGATTTTGTGTCACGTTATCTAGAATGTCATCAAGTGAAAGATAAACATGTGCATATGGATGGATTATTATATTTGCATGTTATATTGGAATGAAAGTGGTAGGTGATCAGTGTGGATTTTTTCCAAGGTTTTTTATTGTCATAAAGTAGACGTGATTTGATCTTGGTAGTAGCTGACAAATTAACCAAGGTAGATCATTTTATACCAAGAAATCTAATAGATGATGCATCTACTCTTACGAAGAGGTTTGTAAAATAAGTGTATAGGTTGCATGGATTTCTATAGAAGATCATTTAATATTGTTATCCAAATATGACTTCTAGATTTTGGGTAACTCTAAATTTAGCTTTGGGTATACAACTAAACTTCAACACTACATGCCACCTAAAGACTGAGAATCAGACTGATTGAGTTAATGAGGTGTTAGAGTATCTTCTTTATATGTATTATATGGATCAATAGTATAAGTGGGAAGAGTATCTTCCATTTTTTGAGTTTGTATACACTAACTCATACCAATCAGCTTTGAATATGGCACCTTTTGAAGCACTACATAGAAGAAGGTGTAGAACACCAATCAATTGGGATAGGTTGGAACACAGGGTAGTCTTTAGACTTGAGATGCTTTCAGAAATGGAAGATCAAGTTAGATTAATTAGGAAGAGATTAACTGAGGCCAATTATAGGCAAAAGAGTTATACTTATTTGAAGAGGACAAATAGGAAATTTTTTATAGGTGATAAAGTGTTCTTGTGGGTTAAGCCATAGGAGGGCTCAAATAAATTTGAGAAGTCATTGAAATTATCATCGAGATATGTAAGACACTTTGAGGTGTTAGAAGTGGTCAATCCTATAGCATATAGTCTTGTATTAAAACCATCCCTAGATCTATTACATAATATTTTCCATGATTTTTTAGCTTAAAAATTATGTATTCGATCCTTCACATGTGTTAGATTGAAATGCTTTACATGTTCTAGATCTTGGGGTGGTCATGGTAGAACCAATTAGAGTAATTGACACTTGCAAACTTTTTTTGCATAATAGAGAGATGTCATAGTGTAAGGTCTTTTGGAACCAATACTTTGAGGATAGTGCTACTTGGGAGGACTATGATGAGTTATATAGAAGATTTCCAATTTTATTTTCTTGATTTGATACTTCACACAATGTTATTTTTCTAATGAAAATTTTTTTTAATTCATAACTTATGTTTGAATAAGTGTCATTGGGATGATGACAAGCTTTAGGGGGGAAGGATGCTACATCCTGATTCCTCACTAAACAAATGTAGTTGATTATCTATGGATATTTATAGTTGGTGATTTTATTTGGTTATTATTAACTAAGATATGAGTTATATGCTATTATGAGACAATTGAATATTACTTTGATTATATGATTGAATTGCTTTGAGTTAGCTTTAGGGTATATTATTACATTATGATCATACTGATTTGTTATTTCAACAATATTTTATGATGTATATATGTCATAATGTATAGACTAACTACTTGTTTGTCATGAGTTAGACACATGAGAGATTCATCTCTCAAATAATGATGGAGGGAGAGCATCATCAAAAAGGGTGATGTATATGGATAAGTTGAGGGATGACAGAGGAACAACTAGAATCCCACACATACCACATTAAATAATACATACTAGATGCATAGTAGAATTGTTAACATTAGTATGTTTTAAATGATTGGTTGCATTTAGAAATGCTTATGCATGGTTAGTTTAGTTTAATGATTATATGGAATATATCATGTGTGATTTCATTTTGGATGTTATGCATAAGGTTAAATGCATAATTTTTTAGTTTGATTATGTTGGTGATTGATTTAATTTATCATTTTAGATTATAAGAATGTAATATATTTTATACATATTAATAAAATTACTATTGAAATCCTAATATCATTAGCATTTCTAAGCCGATAATAAATAAAGTCATTGTGCTTATTTATTATTATTATTAAGTAATTAGAAATAAAATGAATAAATAACACAAATGGGAATAAAATAAATTATAAGGAATGTATGTATTTAGGGAAAAAAAAAAGATAAAAATAATTGAATAAAAATTAAAAAAAAGAAGGGCTAACTTTAAATAAAGTTCACCACTCATAGGGAAAGAAGGAAAAACCATAAAAAAAAACTAAAGGAGGGAGCTTTAGAAACAAATAAATATATCCTTAAAAAAAAAAAGATAAGTGGGGGCACAATTCGTAGATAATGGAGTAGAGTGTGGAAGGAAAAGAGAAGGTGCAACAGGGTGAAGGGGGAAGATCTAAAAATCCATGCATTTATGACATTTTTAATAGGTAGGTGATGTTATTTCAATTTTGTGATTCAATATTTACAAACAATGAATTGTATTCTATATGTGGCATTCTAAATAGTGAATCCCTGTAAAATGAATAACAAACTTCTTCTGTGTGTTGATAGAATACATTTATGCATGGCATGTTTTTTTGCATATAAATAATAGTGACTTGTTTATATCATAATAAATATAACTTAATCCCAAGATCGCTGATGTAATCCATTAAAACATCCTTATAATTTATTATGCAACATTAAATTTGTTATAGGATCTACTTCAAAATATTATAATGATCTACTAGGTTCTCCATATTTAGAGATAAATCATATATAATAGCATAATAAATGACTGACGTAATAAATAATTATCATAAAAAGATATAAATATTATCATTTATCAATTTGTATGATGTATATCATTTGGTTCAACCCCTGTATGAAGAACCTAGTGACACGTAGTAGATTCAACACAGTAAATATAGCTTAGTTAGCTAGATCACTGATATATCCCCATAATTGAATACAAGGAGATAGACCAGCTATAATAGTGGTAGATCATATTTACTTATTATCTTCCTAATATAGCAAGTAATTTAAGTATATTCTTTATGTTAGGCAATTTATAAATAGCTCACTATATAATATTTATAATAGAACGAGTTATTCTATAAAGATGCATTGTTTAAAATTGATATGTGGATATGCACTATTGAAAATTAATATCTATGATACTTTCCATAGATACAATCGGAGATGTTACATGAATATTATATCATTATATCTATGGATGTTAGTAATAGGATGCATTATTTTGTATGGATCATAATACGTACCATTACTGGTTATAATACAAGTTATCAATTGTGGATGTTACTTGTATAAATAATCATAATACATCTTGAAAACTCTCTATATATTACCTTGTTTATAATGAAATAATATATTATTAAATAGATCAGTGAACTATATAAAGAGTAGAGGGAACTTATTAATAAATTATATAGGTTAGCCATATGTATATCCCGTATAGGATGGACCCGTTTAACTTTACACAACGATGTTATAGTTTAACTATTTAACAAATTATAATGATGTATGAGGTAACATATAATTTAGGATGGAGGTGGTGTGAATTATGTGGAAAATAATGATTCATATAAGCTGAACATATATATGTATGTATGTATGTGATGAATTTCATCCTACCAGAGTGATCGTGTACATATATTTCTTTCATTTATATAGTGTAATATATAAGATGTCATCACTACGTAACTATTTAGTGGGACACCTTATGTTAAGTTATACAAAATTATCTGGTGATGTATATAATATGGTGAAGAATATGTGATCCCAAAATTATTACATGTATATGAATAACCAACAGAATACTTATATTATTATTTATATACTTATAAACATGGGAATGCTTATATATGGAAGATAGTGTGTATTATCTATATATGTGGATATAGTTAAGGATATAATGATTGTTTGAATCATATTAAGTCATTAAATAGAGTTATAGATGACTGATAACATTTATAAATAGTGTTATATAATGATGAGTACTCATATACAATACATAGTATGAATATAGTAAAGTGTACTAAGGCATATAAACAAGAAATATGTAAACCTAAAGATTTAGGTATTTCTATAAGAATATAACATATATTGGTATATTGGGTCATGTGCCTATAGTTGTATTACTATTAAAAAAATACATAGGATTCTATGAGTCAGGAAACTATGTCTACATGAATATATCACCTAAAAACATAACAAGATGTATAAATGAAAGATCTTGTTCATGCGAAATATAAATTGGATTACGAGATATTTGATTCCTTGAAATTGTTAAGATTGGGTGTTTGTAACTGAGTAGTTGTGTTCATGAATAATGCACTATGATATTATAGTTGTAATATAATGCATTTTATTTGAAATTGATTATAGGAATTATAGAATTGTAGTATAAATATATGCATTACACTTGGGTGGTGCAAACTGTAATTATGATGTTGATTATGAGATAAATGATATTATGGAGATATATTCACTTGTTTGATGAACTAAATGTATGAATTTTTTTTATTCCTATGCTTAACATGTTTTGTGATTGATAGTAGGAAGTAATCTATGTGAATCTATTAGTTATATTTTTGTTAACCAAATCTCATATTAGTATAACTGAATTGAATAAAAGGCTATGATGATTGTACCCATTTTGAGGTCAAGTAGGATTTTTCCCCCTTTTTAAGAATACATCAAATTATTTTATAGCTAATAAATTTTGTGAATATATGGAACGTTTATGGACTCTCTTGACTAAAATGTATGATTTATTAAGTGTATTGGCTAGCAGAGAGGAAAACAGGAAACTATCAACTAGAGTTAGATCAATGTTAGACGTATACAAACTGCATAGGTGTAGAGAAAGATTATGGAGGTGTACATGAATGAAGAACACAATGGTAATGAGCTTAAGACCATGTAAAAAGAACTACGTATAATAGGTTATTGAAGATGTTAATTTATTTTATGATAGTTATGATGTTGATCTAACTAGAAGGCTATGGTAATTGTACCCTTTTTGAGGTCAAGTCATATTTTACCCCCTTTTTAAGAAAAAATAAAATGATTTTTTAGATATTGTGTTACGTGAAGACATGTAATGTTTTTGGACTCTATTTAATAAAATTTATGATTGATTTAGTGTATTGCTTGGTAAAGAGGAGAGCAAGAAACTATTAGCTAGTGTCATCTCAATATTTGACATACTCTAACTGCATAGATATAAATAATGGTTGTGGAGGTATACGAAAATGAAGAATGTAATGATAGCATGCTCAATACTACAGACAAGGAACCACCCATAGTAGGGTATTGATGATGTTAATGTATATTAAAATAGAATAGTTTGAATATATTGATTTGCACATTAATGGAATTGAACATGATATAAGGCTATCATGATTTTAGCCATTTTAAGTTCAAATTATATTATCCCATTTTTTAACATAAATCCAAAATTATTTTATAGATATTCCATTATGAAAACAAGTTCAATAATGCTTGTGCTCTCTCCCTTTTCAAAATTTTGAGTGATTATGTATGTTAGATGGTATAGAGGAAACTAGAAAAGAATCAACCACCATCGATGATGTTGGAGATATAGGAACTATGTAGATGAAAAGAATGGATGTGGCACTATGCACCAATTATGATTGCAATGGCACCTCCCACAAGACTATGGAAACAAAACCACCCATATGAGGGTATAAAAGATGTAAATACATGTTAGAGATGTATAATGTAAATGAAATAGGGACCTCATCAGTAGAATTGAATACTATATAATGATATGTCAATTTCACCCATTTTAAAGTCAAAAAATATTTTCCCCATTTTTAAAAAAATCTACTATTTAAAAAAAAAAAATGCTAAGTACAAAAGATCAAAAAAAATTCTCCCTAAATTGTGATTTAGTCACGAGAGAAAAAATAACCATTTATTGTTCTATGTGATTGATAAATAATCCTGCTATGGGTGATAACATATCTCCCCCATGAAATTTTAGTAGTTGATGGTTCATCTCTAACTCTCATGGTTTGCTTGAACCTACCATGCAAAATTCGTTCCATTTTTTTCCTTAAGAACGAGAAATTTATCTTAAGGGATACATATAACTACATAAAAATGTAGACTCTAGAAGATAATGGAGTATTTAAAAAATAACATTCATGTTTTTAGACACCTATCTGGGTGTGTCCCTAAAGATATTTCATTGATTGGAATAGCTAGTCAAAAAATATGTGACCTATTGACCAACTTACTTTCTCTAAAGAGAAATTTCGTTGTGAGAGAAAACATGTAACCTTTCATGGCTCATAATTTATGGTAGAGAATCCTAAATAGGTTGATCAAAGGACTCTCACATAAAAATTTAGGATCTAATGGTTTTTTATCCCCCTCATGGTTCTCTTACAACCCCTATGCAAAGTTTGTTCCATTTTCCCCATTATGGACAAGAAGACTCTCTTACGAGATGTGTCTAGCCATGTGAAAATTTTAACTCCAAGACCTAAAGGAGAATGTAATAATTTCATTCATATAGTTACACACCCATCCAAACATGTCCACAAAGACTTTTCATTGATTGGGCTAGTGAGTCAAAAGATATGTGACCTACTAACAAAATTGTAGTTTCTAAAGAGAGATTTGGTTATAAGAAAAAATGTGTTGTAGTTTATTCATCAAATTAAGTGGAATAAATTACTATGGGGGGAACTCATATGACTCTCACATACATATATATGATTTTAGGGTTCATCTATACATCTCACGTTTCTCCTACAATGCTTGTTCAAAATTCAGTTTATTTTGCCCCTTAGTGACGAGAAGATTATTTAAAAAAATACATATAGCTTCTATAAATTTTGACCTTTGGGCCTGATAGATCATGGAAAATTTTATTTAATACATTTAATTTCCTATTTTTAGATGTTTACAAATATGGTTAGTAAATTGACCAGTTAGACAAAATATACATGACCCAATGATTAACTTTTGGTCCCTAAAGCAATATTTTTCTATGAGAGAAAATGTACCATTATTTTTTCTTCATTTTGAGAGGAAAATAATACTATATAGGGTGCTTATAGGACTATCACATGAAATTTTAGGAGTGTATGGTTCATACCTACCCCTCATGGTTTGCCTGTAATGCCTAAAGAAAGTTCACTTTATTTTCCACTTATGAAAAAAGAAGATACTCTTAAGGGACACATATAAGATGACAATAAATATTGAATATGGGGCTATAAAATAAATAAATAAAGGCCATTCATTTATTTATATTCCCATCCATATGTGTTCGTGAAGACATTTCATCGATTGGCTAATGAGTTAAGAGATACATGTTTTATTGAATAACTTTTGGTCCTTAAAACAAGACATGGATACCAGAGATAATTTTCCACCATTTATATTTCATCATGAGTGGTATATAATCCTATAGGGAGTGATAAATTAACTCCCTCATGTAAATTTTGTACTTGATGATTCATCTCTAACCCACATGGTTACCTTGTAACCATGTGTAAAGTTTAATCAAGTTTTCCTCTTCAGGATGAAAATATTCTCTTAAGGGATGCATCTGGTAAAGTGAAAATTTTCATACCAAGGACTAAAAAAGTGTATATAAATTTCATTAAAGTGTATATAAATTTCATTCCATTATTTATATGCCCATTTTTACATGTCTAAAACTATGGTTCATTGATTAGGTGAGCAAGCCAAAATATACATAACATACTGACCAACATCTAGCCCCTATTATAGTGAGATTTGGCTATGAAAAAATGTGTCAAAATTTTTCACTCGTCCAAAATGGTAGAGAATCCTCTTGGGGGTGCACACAAGACTCACTCATGTAACTATAGGAGCTGACGGTTCATCACAACCCCTCATGGTTTGCTTGCAATGCAAAGTTAATTTAATTTTTATACTTAGAGATGAGAATATTATCTTAAAGGATGCATTTGACCATGTTCAAATTTAGACTTTGAGGTTTAAAATATCACTAATTAAGGTCATTCCTACATTTATGTGCCTATCTATATGTGTTTGTGAAGGTGGTACATTGATTTGAATAAGGAGTCAAGAGATACATGACCTATTGACCAAATATTTGTCCCAAAAATGAGTTTTGGATGTGATAAAAAATGTGTTGCACTTTATCCATCATCTTTATGGTAGAGAATAATTTGGGGGTGCTTAAAGGACTCACCCTTGAAATTTTAGGAGTTGATGGTTATGCCCTATCCCTCACTATTTGCATGCAACACATGTACAAATTTTATTCAATTTTTACACTTAAAGATGAGAATATTCTCTATCAGGATGTGTTTATACATGTGTAATTTTAGACTCTAAGTCACAATGAATCATTTAAAATACCATTCTTATGTTTAAAAATCCATATTTACGTGTTCATGAAGACCATTCATCAATTGGGATACTGAGTTATGAGATATGCGACCTAATGGCCAATGTTTTGTCCATAAAGAGAGAGGTAGTTATGAGATAAAACATGTAACCCATTATCCATAATCTCAATTTTAATATAATTCTCTACAGGGTGATTAGATGATTTTTTAGTGCAACTTTAGGAACTAACAATTTATCCCTACCTCTCACAGTTTTCTCTCAACATCTACACAAAGCTTGGTCTATTTTTCACTTAGGGATAAGAAGATCCTCTTAAGGGAAACATATGAACACCTAAATTTTTTAAATATAAGGATTAATAAGCAATGGAATAAAGTTTATTCTTACTTTCATATGCCCATTCAGATGTGTCTGTGAAGAGGATTCATTGATTGGACTAATGAGTCAAGAGATACATGACTTACTGACTAAGTTTTGGTCTCTAAAGAGAGATTTAGATGTGAGAAAAAATGTGTCATCATTTACTCCTCATCTTGGGTGGAATATAATCCTCTAAATGATTCTTATAAGACTCTCTTGTATAATTATATTCTTTGATAGTTTGTCTGTAACCATCACGGTTTGCCTATGCCAATTGTACAAAGTTCCTTTTATTTTTATCCTTAGGGATGATAATATTATCATAAGGTATGCATTTGAATTTATAAAAAAATAAAATATGAAGCACATCAGAGCATGGACCAAGGTCATTCCTATGTTTATAAATTTATCCAAACATGTCCATAAATATTGTTCATTGGTTCATCAATTAGGCTAGCGAATCAAGAGATACACGACCTACTAATAAACTTTTGGTTCTTAAAGTGATAGTTGGATATGAGAGAAATCATGTAATCATTTCTATCTTGTCTATAGTGGTATATAATCCTTTATTGGGTGCTTATATGACTCACCCATGCAATAATAGGAGTTTATAGTTTATCCCTACCCCTCACAATTAGCTTACACGGCCTACATAAAGTTTAGTTTATTTTTCCTCTTAGGTACAATAATAGTCTCTTAAGAGACACATCTATCCACTTATAAATATATATTACCAATAAAAACATACAATGTAAGAAGGAAATTATTGTGTTTATAATCCCATACAAATGTGTTTACAAAGATGGTTTATCAATTTGGATAACAAGTCAAGAGATACACATCTTATTGACCAACTTTTGGTCCATAAAACAAGTTTTGGCTATGAGAGAAAACATGATTTCATTTCTCCCTCATCCCAAGTGGAAAATAATCCTCTTAGGGGTGCTTAAAGGATCGCCATTGAAACTATAGGAGCTTATGGTTTGTGAATAACCCTCATAGTTTGCCTAGAATACTTGCACAAAGTTTAGTCTATTTTTCCACTTAGGGATGAGAAGATTATCTTAAGTGACACATATGAGCACCTAATAATTTCAATTATAAGGCCCAATGGTGTATATATGAAGTCTATTCCTATGTTTATACATCCATTTGGACATGTCTATTAATATGGTTCATCATTTGGGCTAATGAGTCAAGAGATACATGACCTGCTAACCAAATTTTAGTCCCTAATGAGAGATTTTATTATGAGAGAAAAAGTGTCATTGTTTATCCCTCATCCTAAGTAGTATAAAATCCTCTATAGGGTATTTAAATTAATTTTACATGTAAATTTAGGAGATTATGATTTTTATCTACCCTTACAGTTCTCTTATAATGCCTATACAAAGTTCATTCCATTTTTACACTTAGGGATGAGGAGATTATCTTAAGGGATGCATTAATCTACCTATAAATTTTGAATCTAGGGCCTGATAAATGATACAAATTCCATCATTGGGTTTATACTTCCATATAAATGTTTTTTTCAAAATAGTTCATCCATTATGCTAATGAGTGAAGATATACGTTACCTACTCACAAAATTTTGATCCCTAAAGTGAGATTTAATTGTGATAGAAAACACATCACTACTTCTTCCTCATCTTAAGTGGAATAAAATACTTTATGGGTGCTTATTGGAATCTCCCATGCAATTTTAAGATTTAATAGTTCATCCCTACCCCTCATAGTTTCTACACAAAGTTTGATGCATTTTTTCACTTAGAGATGAGAATATTCTCTTAAGGGATGCATTCTTCATATTGTAACTTTAAATTTTGAGGCTTGATGAAGTGAAAAAAAATGCCATTCCTTCATTTATACACCTTTATGGATGTGACTATTTTTATATCTTAAATTTACACCCTTGAGAGGATGATTCAATCCTTCTCAAATTGAGCTATGCAATGAGATTGATCCTAGGTTTTGGGTGACCTTTAGGTAGATCAAACCTCTAGGTTAAATGGATACCTCCCCTTGATGTATCATTTAGGTTCACTACTACTAATTTATTGACAAATAAAAAGGGATAGGAAGGCATGAAATAAATCTCTCTAAGGAGGTGATACACCAAAACAACAACCTCTAGTTGACAATCATGTACTTAAGAACTTGAATAAGGACTGAATCTGATCACATTTCTCAAAATAAGGACTTTCAAGTATGAATGATTAAAAATTGAGGTCTTTGTAAATGTATTGAATGAGAAGGTTAGTCAAGAGGTCTAGATAGGGTGCTAATGACTGAAAATCCACTTTCAAGATATGCAAAACCATGACAAACTCACCCTGTGACCTGTAATATGGTAATCCATTTGAAAATAGGTAGGAAAAGAAAAATGAGAGATAATACCATGATTACATCAACCATGACACTAGTACACTAGTTGTAAGCATGTGAGGTAAGAATTAGCTTCATTCATTATTTCAAGGCATAGTAAAAATGTTTATTTGAGTAGGGTTTTTCTGTACTTAGTAAAAAAGGATCCATACAAATCCCATCATGAATATATTTATAATCTTTATACCTTTCACTGATTTAATAAACTCCTAAAACTGACATTGCAATGATGATTACACCTCTTAGGTGTCTTGAAGCCCACTTGGCCTTACTATGCCTCTCCTGGCTTACAAGTGTCAAATTTTGATTTCACCTTTACCAATGAAATATGTCTCCATGGATTGACTATATTAATCATATCATACCTGAATAAATCTCTTTAAATTCATTAAACAGTCACCAAGACCTCATTTTTCACCTTAAGCTTGTATTTTCTCCCAATTCTTTTTAGCCTTGAAAACATGAAAAGATATTTATAAAGGAAAATGTACAAATGTTATTGAAAAAATAATGGTAGATATGAGTACATAGTATGCCCTTATAGGTCCATGTAAAATTTCATGATCAAAACAAGAGTGAAAGTGTACTTTTCACCTATTTTCTCTCCCCAATTAGGTCTCCATTAGCCCTCTAGGCCTACAAACTAAATTTTGGATATAATGACCTCCCACAAATTTTAAATCACAAATAAGTGTTTTCTTAAATTTTATGACCATGTTAACATTATTCATGTCAAATTTTATCTTTTGAAACCTTGTGTAGGTATGCAAACCAAGAAATGGCCAAAAAACTAGCCCTTCACAAGCCTATTTTGCACTGCCTTCAAGAATTAGAGTTTTTTGAGAACTTACACAATGACATGTATGGAATTTTTTAATTTATGAGGTATATTACACCTCAATAAATCATTTATAATGGTTTGGATATGTCAATGATCTTCTATACCCTATTGAGCTCAAATGCTTACAAAATCATGGCATTTAATGAATCCGTATAGTTTTAGGTACTACAAAGTACCATGGTGAGGGTATTTTTGGATTAAATAATGAGGTAAAAGTGTTTTCATGGTTCATCCAATTAATTTAAAGTATTTAATAACTTAATCTCTCTTAACTGGTCAATTCTGGCCTTCTTAGCACTTTGTGGGTGCTTTATCATCTTAACGATGATTCATAAACTATAGAGCCTTAAATAATGAAAAAAACCCAAAAATTAAAAGTATAAAAGTATCCTAAAATACCCTAACTTAATTTTATCCCATGAAAATTTTTGACATACAAATGAGTCAAAAAAATGCCTTCTCTAGTTAGACAAACATTGTTTAATGAGGTAGAGAGAGAATTCAAGCTTGTAGGTGATATTTTGGTGTTTAGTTTAAGATAGTAATTACTTATTTGGGTCTGTATCATCCATAATAATCCATTTTAAAAATATTATCTACAATTTTACTCATTAAACCCTATACAACCTCTATTGGTTTGTGCTTAGTGTTCATGGTCAAACATGTCAAAGTGACCCTAACAGACTATCATAAGTTATTTATTCTTAATGTTCCCAAGTTTGAAGATTGTAGGATATTTTATAGGTTATGTAAACCTACTTAAGAATCTTCATACCTCAAAAATATTCATCTCTAACTCCACATATGCACAAATTATCAAATATTTATGAGCAAGCCTGCAAGTCTCTCCTATGCCTGTAGGTGTTGTGGGTTAAAAGCTTAACTGAGTCCTAAATTTATTCATGGGTAGAACCCATAAATATATTTATTTATA
This sequence comes from Torreya grandis, assembly GCA_037957365.1. NCBI lineage: Eukaryota > Viridiplantae > Streptophyta > Pinopsida > Cupressales > Taxaceae > Torreya > Torreya grandis. Next base: position 164,867 of record JARHVA010003415.1, on the reverse strand, counting down.
AATATTAAATACTTAAAACCACACTTATATTAAACTCTAACTCAATTTTCATGTGAAACCTTACATCTCCTCTTGATGCACTTGCACAGGCCTAACTGTAGGTTTATGAGGCTATACGACTGCAAGTTAAAAGTATATTTTATCTATATATCACTCTCTAATATTTTAAAAAACTTATTTAGTATCATGTATTCCATAATCATAGTTTATTTATCTAAACCTTAACTCTAAAGCATGACATGTATTCAATCCTCTCTCATACTCCTATATAGGCCTGTACGTGTATTTAAAGTTTGTATGGTTGCTAAGTTTAAAGATTGAGTCTTTAATGGCATAGACTATGTTATTTATTACCTGTATATATTAAAAATGTATCAAAATAAAAATACCACACTTATATTGACCCTTTAACCTCATCTTTAATTCTTAACATCATTGCATTTAATGTGAAAATCAAACTTACATGTATGTAGACCTGTAGGTTTGCATTTTCAAAGTATGAAGCCTTCTAATTGGTTTATATTATTATATTATACTTAATAATGTTAATATACTATCCCAAAATTTTTCTCATGAATTTTTAACCTCCATACAGTACTTTCAATGCAATGTAAGTCATTTCTTGGTGTATACCTCTATGTTGGCAGACCTCTCATAGTCTCAAACCTAGACTAATAATAAGCATGATTTGATGGATTGGTGATGAAAAGACCATATTTAAAGAGTTATTTTGGATTTATATTAGATAATTAAGTACTTATAAAACCATATTAAATATTGGTTTCCTCCATAAAAAACATGCTTTAGGGTTAGACCTGTGTATGCAAATTGACCTCACTTATATGCAAAGCCTTAATGTTAAGAATGATTGTACTTGAGAATGAGTGTTTTGAGAATTTATATGGACTTTTTTTGAGTGTTGAGGGTTTATCCATGTTTATATTGACCTCTAAATAATATTTCTCACCACTTCCTACTACCACAAGGGTCTCCATTCCCAACTCTATTTACTAACTAATTTGTAGGTGTATGTTTAGAATTCTTCAATCCAAATTCAATGAAAGAACTCCTAGTTGAAAGAAATTATAAATCCATTATTTCATTAACTATTTCATGATCCTAAAACCACACTAAAAATGTAGCATTCAAACCTTCAATTCACCTCTATGCTTGGAGTGATATCCATAGTCTAAAAGAATAAGATCATTGAATGTTTGTAGAAGGTAGTGTTGGAGGATGCATGAAGTTCCATTTCATATACCAATAATTAAATTTAAGAGAGTATATAATTGGTGGGATACCTTCATCCACACCTTTTTACTATTGAAAACTTCAAACAGTTTAGAAACCATGACAGCCAACCTATAAATTATGCACAATGGAGATTTCTTGTCAATTTAAGGTCACACGTGCCAATTAGGTCTTTTAAAAACATGTGAAATGTATTAATAGGTCCCATATATCATATTAAATTTATCTCATGCATTCAACCATCCTAAAACTACCATTCCAAAGAGAAAAGTGAGCATGTGGGGTTTATAAGTAGTTTTAAACCACCCCAGGGTCTTAATGATTGTACATAAATATGGGGGAATAAATTTGAGAAAAAATTCCAAGAATTTTAATATAAATAGGACTCCCTCCTCTATAAAAAATATCAAGACCCAACTCCCACCATACTGTACAGAATGAGCATGAGAAAACTACCTTTGTGAATTTGCCAATGGAGCGATGGAGGAGAAGAAACATGTTTTGAAATTTTACAACATTTAATTGAAATAAAATCATGGATTTGGATTAGAGAAGTTGAAAGGACACTCTTGAACCACTATAACATAAAATATCTCTTATTGGTCTATACAAGTGGAGATTAAGCCTTATTTAAGTGTTCAAGCTTGCTTGTAACTGGTTTTCAATATTTAAAACAAACTTATTATTATTAATTTACAAACTAAACATTATAAAAATATTCATATTTATTTTATAATACCTCTTTATGTGATTTTTTTTGGGTTCTTAAAGTGACTTTTTGACCATTTTACACATGTTAATCACTTATAAAAGAGGTTAAAAGTGACTTGTTAACCTTTAGAACAAAATGAGACTTATTTAGGTATATGTATGGACTATTAGAGGTGTGATATTAATTTGAAACATAATATATTACTTGAAAAGACACCGTAGACTGCCAACACCTCTTGAACCATATTGAAACATAACATGAGGTGACTTAGAAAAGCATAGGATCAAAATAGATATTACCTTAAACTTATCAAAATTACCTTAAACTATGATAATAAGCATTGAAAATGAAATAATTATGTGACCCTATCCTATGGTAGCCAAAATTTGGCTAACAATAATGAATATAATTCTTCAACTAGGCTAACGATTTAAGAGATATGTGGCCTATTTACCAACTTTTGGTCACTAAAGAAAGATCTAACTCTAATATCAAATGTGTCATAATTTATTACTCATATTGAGTGGTAGATAATCTTAAATGGATGCTCATATGACTCGCCTATATAACTTTATGAACTAACAATTTTTCCCTATCCATCATGGTTCCCCTGTAAGCCCTACACAATCCATTTTCCACTTAGGAAAAAAATATTCTATTAATGGATGCACTTATCCACCTATAAATTTCAAATACAATGCATAATAGACATCAAACTAAGACCATTACATCATTTATACTCCAATATGAATGTGTCTGTGAACATGGTTTATTGATTGGGCTAATAAGTTAAGAGATACACAACTAAATGACAAAAAAATTGATCCCTAAGGAAAGATTTAGATTTGAGAGAAAATGTTCTACCATTTCTTCCTCATCCTGAATGGAAAAATATATTTTGGGGTGATAAGAAGACTCACTCATGAAACTTTAATAGATAACGGTTCATCCCTACCCCTCATGATTCACCAACAATGCATACTCATGTTAGTTAGAGAGACACACTAGTTAGTTTGGGAGAGAGTTCAAATTATAGGAAATCTGACTTATATCATGAAACTAGCTAAGCTGTGTGAGAGAGATAAATGTCTACAATATTGATGTAAATCAATGAAATCCTCACTTTATTTCATCACTTTAATGATATATTATTTAATTTTTTAACTTCATATTTGTTTCATTTGAGTAAATATAGGTAAAAATACATCAAATTTTGGGGTTTTGTTTTAGTAAAAATTAATTTATTGGACTACCACAAGGAATTTTTGAGATTTTATGGATTCAATAACTATCACTAACACTCAGCGTGACAAATAAAAAGACATATTTGGATTAAGGGGTGCTTCCAAGGTCTACGAAGATAATAATGAGCCCTAAATACTTCATTGTGACTAACCCTAACCCTAATATTAATAATGCAGATGCTGGGAAGAGATCCAAGGAGGTATTAATTTTAGTCTCTACCATTTTTACTTTGAACAACACTGGTGCAAAGGAGTATATGGAGGATGATAATGAGACACAGTTTACTTTAGAAATAAGGGATACTATTTTTATGGCAGTATGGGATTCAAGAGATATTTTATCCCTCTCACTAGATCTGTGATCCCTTTATGGAGTTTTGAACTAGATCATAGGGGACAAGCATCCCTCTTACACTATAGCTGTGTCCAAGGTGAAGTAGGAAGATCATAAACCATTGGCTCCTACTAGATTGAACCCATGTATTTAATTTGAAGGAGAAAAAATTTAGGATCTTTTAGAAAGAAAATGAGATTTAACAAATTTTGGGATGATCTATTGATTTTCCAACTTGTGGCCTTCCCTAGTAGATATGAGTGGCTAGATGAAGGAAAACTGCATGCCACTAATGGAAGGTAACTTGTTGATTTTTACCTATGCAAAAGGATATTTCATTATTCTCTTTGATTTAGAAGAGGATAGGACTTTTGTATTCCAATGGCCTTTTTGGTCTTGGAATCATTGTGTTCTTAACTGAAAACCATGGTTTCCTTCATTTGACCCTCATTTTGAGGCCTTGAATGTTAGACTGATTTGGCTAAGGCTACCCTTTTTACCCTTATAATTTTGGACTCCTTTTTGTTTCAAATCTATTAGTGATTCATTGGATAAATTATTATATACGAATCCTAAGTCCATTTACCATACTATAGTTGCTCATATTTTAGTTATTCTATATGTTTCCATAGATCTTATTGAGTCCATAGATTTGAAGGTTAATGATCAAACTTGGAAATAATCTCTTGATTTTGAGACATTATCTTTTCATTGTAGAAATTTCTTTCAAACAAGTCATCTTGCTTCTTCATGTAATTTTTATAAGCGTAATACCAGGATCTCCTGGTGGAAGGATGCTCTCCCTGAGCATTTTCTTAATCTAAAAGACAATGAGAATACTAATTCAAAGTGTGATTCAAATAGACCTATTGAAGATATGATTTTTTCCCAAAATGAAGTTGAACAACTATCAATAGTTTCACCCACTATGGGGATGGAAAATAGTGATCACCAAATTCAAGGTGAGGATTCAAATAGTGATTTATTGGCATGGTTACCATTGGATAATTCAAAAGCTTCTTGGAAAATATCCATTCCCATTCTTCCTAATGATGGAGAGGAATGGAAGATTGTTGGTAACAAAAAAATTCATAGAAAGAATGATTTTAATTCTCTTAACATGACCCTTAGATCTTAAAATAAAAATAGTTTTAAAGGGTCCTAGTCTCATCATTGTTTTTTATTGCTACTATGGTTTTTTAGTCTTTCTATTATTTTTTGTGGTGTTGGTTTATTTTATGTTGTTATTGTAGAGTTGGTTTATTTCTAGATGGTTTTTCTAGGCATTTATGTTCCTTATGGTTTTGAAGACCATGTGTGTATTGTCAGATTGGCCATGGTCTTGGATCCTTGCATAGAAGATTGAGAAAATTTATGTATAAAGTAATGAAATCACAAATAAATTACAAAGGAGGAAGAAGCTTGTCTTTACATGGAAATATTGTAAAATATAGATGCTTGCATAAAATCATATTAACCTATCTCTCTTATCTAACCTTCAAAAAAAAATTTAAAAAAATAGGGTACATATAGAGAAAATTAGGGCAACATGATGAAGCCTCTAATTTTCCTAATTAGATAATTACATTAAAAATATAATTAGTCTATGTGACCCTTTTATAACTAACATAAGGAATCTTAATTGATAAAGAATGGCCATAAGATCGTGTAGGCAAAACCCAATGGGAAAAAGCATTACACTAACACCCCCCTTAAGTGTAGCTTAGGTGAGATAAGATTTGGGTCCCGACATTGAAAACCTAATGAGGTACCTAAGTACATAGTAAAGAACATCCATAGGAGGAAGGAGAAGGTGGAGCAGCTTTAACCCCAATGAGAGCTCGTATATGAACAAATTTACTCTCTATGAAGGGCTTAGTCAGAATATCTATAGTTTGCTATGATGTTAGACAGTGCTAAAGATAAACCACTTGCTCATTGATAAGCTCCCTGATGAAGTGCATGTGAATCTCTATGTGCTTGGTCCTTTGATGGAGAACTAAATTCCTATAAATCCATATAGTGCTTTGGTTGTCACAGTAGATAATTGTTGGATTATAAAACTGGATACCAAACTCAGTGAGAATCCTCTAAAGCTAGATTGCCTTGGTAGTGGCATTGATATCCCCTTTGTATTCTACCTCTGTAGATGATAAAGTAATTGCATGTTACTTCTTTCTTGACCATCTTATTGGACCCAAACCAAGTGAGAAACTATACCCTGAAGTGGACTTTTGACTCTGAATATCTCTAGCCCAATCTGAATCTATGTATCCAATCAAAACAACCTCTATTACTACTCTATAGTGTATCCCATAGTTGTGCAAACCTTGAATGTAGTGTAGAATCTAATTAGCTACTTTATAATGTAATTCATGTGGCTTATACATAAATTGGGAGACCATGCCAATTACATAGGATATGTCAGGTATAGTGTGTGTGAGATAGATAAAACTACCCACAAGTTGCCGATATGGAGTTGTATCAACTAATGGTGTAGGGCAATTAGCCTCAAGCTTCACACCAAACAAGAAGGGAGTATGAGAGGGATTATAATTATCCATGTTAAACCTCACAACTAAATCAAAAGAATACTTGGATTATGATATAGTTATCCTAGAGCCTGACTGAATGATTTCAATCCCAAGAAAGTAATGCAATAATCCCATGTTTGTAATTGAAAATCTGTTTGAAAGTGTAGTTTTTACTATTGAGATGGATGATCATGAGCTCCCTATAATTAGCAAGTCATCCACATAAAGAACTAGGATCAATAGAGAATCATCTTATTGCAAGATGTAGACATTTGTATTTGAGTGGCATCTGGTAAACTTTACTATGAGGAGAAAGGAGTCCATCTTGGCATACCATGCCTAATGGGCCTATTTGAGTCTATAGATAGATTTCCTAAGTCTATAGACCAAGGAGGAATATTCCACAAAGACTTGTGGTTGTTCCATGTAGATCTATTATTTGAGGTCACCATGTAGAAAAGCACTCTTGACGTCTATTTGGTGATCATCCCACCAATTTGTGGTTACGATGGCTAGAGTGAGTCTAATAGACGTCATCTTGGATACATGAGCAAATGTTTCAATGTAGTCTATGACATGCACATGAAAAAAACCCTTTGTAACTAGATGAGCTTTATACTTATCAATAGATCCATCTGTACCATACTTAGTTTAATAAACCCATTTACAATGGACCAATTTTCTTCCTTTAGGAAGAGGGACCAAGTCCCATGCCTTTTTCTTAATTAGGGACCTATACTCCTCTTGCATAGTATAATCCCATTCTGAAATGCTAGATGCCTCTTGAAAGGTTTGCAGATCTGAGGCAATAGCCAAGTAGGCATGCGAAGTCCCCTGAAATTGTGAACATATCCACCTTATATCCGATGGATTTTCAACCCATTTCCTAGCACTTTAAAGTGTCTATCTGGCCCAAGTGGGACTAGAATTATATAAGATTGTAGAATTAAGAGGCGAGTCATCATCATATAATGTGTGAGTGTGATATGTAGGAAGAGAATCCTCATCATTTCTCTCATCACTTGAACTTGAAGAAGAAGAGTCATCCTGATCATCAGGAGGATTTTGAGGTGGATCCAAGTCATTGTCTGAGGTGGAATCAATGTCCAGTGAGACTTTTGAAGATTTTGGAGTGCCGATAGTGAGTTTAAGTGGGCCCTCATGAAACTTGACACTCTTTTTAATGAATAACTCATGATTTTTATGATGGAGAAGCCTTTATCCCCTAGTACCCTCTGCATACCCTACAAAGATACAAGACTGAATCTAAGGGTCCATTACCTTGCATTTCTTCTTGGGAATATGGGCCATTACTAGTGATCTAAACACTTGAAAGTGATTTACTATGGGCTTGTGACCATCCCAAGATTCAAAAGGAGTGATTCCTTTCAAGGCTTTATGTGGAACATGGTTTTGAATATAGCATGCACAGTTGATTGCTTTAACCCAAAACTAAGGAGAAAGAGACTTTGATTAAAACATGCAATTGGCCATTTCCTTCAAGGTACGATTATTACATTTGGCCACACCATTATACTAATGACTACATGGAACTATGTGTTGCATCTAAATCCCCTCTGATGTGCAAAACTGCTCAAACCTATTGTTGACATACTCCCCACCATTATCAGTCCTTAAGATTTTGATAAAATAGTTTGACTGCTTCTCCATAAGTGTCTTGAAATCCTTAAAGTGATCAAATAACTTAGCCTTATTTTTGAGAAAAAACACCTAGGTGTACCTCAAAAAGTCATCAATGAATGTGAGCATATATTTAGTCCTATTGAATGAATGTTTTGGAAATGGACTTTTTATGTCACTATGGATAATTTCCAGCTTACGTTTAGATCTCCTTACTTTGGCCTTGTCATATTTTTTTTAGATGTTTGCCAAGAATGCAACCATTGCATAGGCTATCCAAGAATTTGACTTTTGGAAACCCTAAAACCATGTCCTGACAACTGAGTTACTCTAGGTAATGGTAGTTTAAATGGCCAAACTGTTCATGCCATAGTTTGGTCAATCCATCTACATGAGTAAGTAGTGCAGCAGAGGGATGATCTGCGACAAATTATGAGAAGGTATATAGCCTAGACTAATGATTAGCCTTTCCATAAGCCACTGTGATGTCACTATGCAGCTCCTTAATAACCATTGAATCAGGTTTGAACTCAAATCGCTTCCTTGCACCTATGTGAGCGATTTCGTGCATTGACAGAAGATTGGTGGATAGTGAAGGAACACAAAAAACATTATTGAAAGTCCAATCACTTACTTCAACCGATCCTTTACCACTGAATTCTATCAAAGTGTCATCACCCATGAGAATTGAAGGCACAAAACATGGCTCTATTTTTTGAAAATAGATCCTTTAAGGAGGCCATGTGATAGGAAGCACCCGAGTCAATAACCCAAGTTGATGGCTGAGAATATAAGACAACAAGTGACTTGCCCTTGTTTTTACCCTTTTTACTATCTTTAGCCTTTATATAATCTTGTATAGACATGTTCTAAGTTGAGGACTTAGGAATACTGATGTTATTCTTCTTAAGCATCTTAGTCACAGTGTCAATCTTCTTTTTCATGCACTTAGATTTATCATGCCCAAGTTTCTTGAAAAATTTGTATTTGAATTTCTCCTTCTTAGATTTCCCACTTGAGAAGGACTCATTTGATGATGCCTTAGGCTTGGCATCTGATTTTTTATTCTTCCTATGCTCATGATCTGGTTTAGATTATTTCTTCTCCTATTTACCACTACTAGAAGGCTTCTTCTTATCCTGATTGATAATCAAAGCATGTGATTTTGAATACTTCAATTCACCCATTTAAACTAAATTATCTTGATCTTGAGTCAGATTGGCAACAAACTCATCAAATTATGGCAATTTTCAAGTGGATCCAAGTGCACGTTTGGTAGCATGAAATATAGATACAAAAATTGAATAGTCATGACCTAGTTTTGCAAGCATGAATAAAATCAATTAGTCATCCATTTTCTCAATGCTAAATTATTTCAACTATAGTCTCAGTGATTTAAACTTTATAAAGAAGTCTTATAGGGTGTCATAGTCACCTAGGCTCAATGTGATGATCTCATTCTCTAGCTCATGATCCCTCATGATGTCCTACACTCCAAAAAGCTTATCTAGAATGGTTCAAACTTTATTGAGAGTTTTTGTAGATTCAACATGAAATAGAAGGTCGAGAGACATTGAAAAGCATAAGAACCCATAGGCCTCATCACATATTTTATACCACTTAACCTTTTCTACATTTTTAGATGGCTCAATTTCTTCACCCATAGTGATCCGATAGATTCCTTTACCTCTCAAGGCAAGTTACATTTTAGACTTCCATTCGAGATAGTTAAATAGTGTGAGTGGTTCAATGTTTATATTTATTAGTGCATATTAGATTAAGATAATTTTTATAATTGAAATGAAATCAAATAACAGATTGTAGTCAATACAAGTACCCCCTTGAACTATTAATAAGATCTCCCCTTAACTTAAAATACAATACATACACAATATTGGATGTTAGGCTCCATCAAGAATGCATCTATGAGCAATTAGTGTGAGAGAGTACAAGAGGGATGTCGAGCACATCTAATAATGCATCCAAGAAGTAAGGTACAAAAGGGTTGAATTGAGTTTTAAGCCATTACACCATGGAAAAAATGGATTTTTTAAAAGGTATAAAAAACTATTAAAAATGCATAGATATTGAAAAAATATACACTTTCAAAAAAAATAGCACCCCAAAAGGAGCTACAGATTGAAAGTTATGGAACTTTCAAGTTCTTACTTTACATATTCCTGGACCCTTTCCAAAAATGGATTTTTTTCCAGACTTTTTACCGAAAAAGATAGAAATGAGAAAAATCTCAAGTAATGCTACCCCACAAACCCAATTAGTAAATACCCTCTAAAATTTTGTGTTGGTCCATGAAGAGTAATTCAGGTTTCTTGGACCGCTCTACTTGAGAAGTAATCGACCTTCAAGAACCTGAGTAGAGTAATTCCAGAACCCTGGATTTATCTATGAAGAGTAATTCAAGTTTCTCAGGATTCTCTAATTGAGAAGTAATTGGCATTGAATAACCCTAGTAATGTTGTTCTGAAACCCTGAATTGGTCTACGAAGAGTAATTTGGGTTTCTTGGACTGCTTTACTCGATAAGTAATTGTCCTTCACAAACCTGAGTAAAGTACTTCCATAAACCCAAGTTGGTCTACAGGAAAGTAATCTAGGTTTTTAGATCATGGTTAATTAACTTCTTATATTTCAAGTAAAGCAACTTCTAAAACCTGATTTAGTCTATAAGGAAGTGATCAGACTTATCAAGCAACTTAACTTAAAAAAAGTGAAGTTACTCATCATTGGAAGTCCGAGTTGGTCTGCTGGCTAAGTAATAGCAATATGAAAGTTTGGATTGGTCAATGGACTCTCCAAATAATGCAACTTGAAGTTGATAAACTACTGAGATGAAGTAATGACCTCTTACAGATATGAGTAGCATAGAGGTTTGATGGCACGTAAATTGAGGCAAGCCAAAAATGTTTAAAATTGTTTAGCTATGAAAAATATGAAAGAGACCCATTTGATATTTTGACTCAAGGAATAAAACTCAAAAGTAATTTTTGTATAGCAACATATAAAGTATAAATTTTTGTTAAAAATAAAAATAGGGCCTTTGGATGCCAAAAAAGGAGGAAATTTTGACTGTTTCATAACTAGGTCAAGTTTATAATCGATCCTAAAGTTTTAGCACCTTATAAAACCAATGGCACAATCGGTTTTGATATCTAAAGCTCCAATAGAAAGCTTTACATGAATTCCCCAAGGAATCCCGCCAAACCCTTCTATTTGCTGGAATAATGAATGTAATAAGATTTCATCACAAAGATTACTGCAATACTAGCAAAAATAGCTCTAATACCATGTCAAATTGGCCACGATCTTAGATCCTTGCATAGAAGATTGAACAAATATGTGTATAAAGTAATGGAATCATAGATAAATTTCAAAGGAGGAAGAAGTTTGTCTTCACACGACAATATTGCAAAATATAGTTGCTTGCATAAAATCATATTAACCTATCTCTCTTGTCTAACCTTTCAAAAAATAAAAATAGGGTACATATAGGGAAAATTAGGGCAACATGAAGAAATCTTTAATTTTTATAATTAGATAATTAAATTAAAAATATAATTAGTCTATGTGACCCTTTTATAACTAACCTAAAGAAGCTTAATTGACAAAGAATGGCCATAAAACCATGTAGGCAAAACCCAATGGAAAATAACACTACACTAACATGTATGTTATTATATTGGGTAGGGGACCCTCTAAAACCCACTTTTACCATTAATAAAAACTATCACTTGCACTTTGTTGCTAATAAAATGGAGTGGATTGTTGGAAAAAGTTGAGTTGAAATCAAGAGCGGAATCTTTAACAGGTTTTAGAAAATTGCAACCATCCCAACTAACATTTAAAATTTTACCAATCTTTTAAGCTTAATTAATTGAGATAATTATTATATTATCTAAGGTACAAACAAGAAGGAAATAATCTTCTCTTGTCATCTATCCAATGACCCCATTCAACAATGCAATGAACGATCAATTGCTGAATTTCATTTGTCTTCATATACATTTCTATTACACGCATTTTGGTTGTTGCTTCATGTAATTTTCTATTTTACATGTTTCAATTGTCTTATATATTTTTTGTAATTTGATACATGGTTTTATTGATTTATGTATATGTACATATAGTATAGAGTGTATTTATTTAACCTTTTGAACCAAGACTTTATTCTTCTTGTAATTTGTAAATTTAATGGCATTTTATTGCTTGTGTTATAGTTTATGAAAATATTTTCTGCTTGTTGTAGAGATATTGTCTCTCAAATATGAAGTGTGATTTTATTTCAATAATTCCTTAAAAGTATAGTCATAATGTGTATCTTCTATTATATATATATTTTAAATTATAAAAAGGGGTTACTATGAGTTGTGTTTGATCTTGTACTTATGTAATTTTGGGGTTGTAGAGAATGTTAATAGTAATACTTTTAAACCAAACTTATTTTTTTCTTTTACAAAATGTGCACATTGATACAATTTTATATCAAAGTTATTTAAGTCTATGGCAATCACTATACATTGATATCTTATATGTTAGTGTTATGTAATTTTTATGCTACATAGGTTAAGACCTTATCTAATGCTTTAATGCCACCATGTGTCAGCATATCAAACCTTTCAATATATTCACCCAAAGTGATTGATGGATTACTTATAATATTTTAATTGAGAACACACATAAAAAATTATGTCACATGTAGATTAAATAAGCATCAAAAAGTAAGGTTATGCCAAGAAACCATCACCTAGATCAACAATAATCACATAGATGTGCACAACAAAAAAAACTCCATTACATTTATTATGACATTAGTACATCAATTTCATGAAAGATAATCATTAAAATTATTTTTTCATTGACACAACCATGCTTGAAAATGTATTCATTTATGAATAATTTCAAAAAGGATAACATATATGTAATAACAACAATAAAAAATAATAATGACATATAAGAAGTAAATCTATATACACAAATTATAAGAGTGTATGATTCACATAGATATGTCAGATAGTATGTATGTGTATGCAAATTATGCCATAAAGACATAAAAATGGGCCATATTAGGATACAATCTATACCATATACATATACAATTGGGTCATATAGGCATACAAAGTGGGTCATATCAACGTAGAAAATAACTTATGCCAAGAACTACCCCTAACACAATAAATAGCTCTCCTACTACTCATTGCCTCCAAATAAATTTCACCTCATCTCCATAGGTTTAAAACCTAGGGTGTTGGATGACTCATTACAAGGAGAAATTGCCCCCTCAAATTGTGAAGTATTAGATGTTTGTGCTACATCCTCAGAAACCTATGGTGCCTGCACAACATAAAAATTAGAAAATTTTATGTATTAAAATGATGTATGGAAAATGATATAGAGTTTCCAAGAATAAAATTTTGTAACAAGGTGATTCTAGACTCATCACATGTTGTCGAAAGGGTTATCTAAGGTTGTATAACCTTGAATATATCAAAGGTGGAGATTCCTTTGGAGCATATATATAGGGTTAGATCTAGATGTGCATACAAATATAAATATGATGTAGAGTATCATTACTTGAAGTTAAAAACTATAATTTTACTATGTGTTCTCACCAGTGTCTTTCATTGAATCAGGTGGTATTAGGGAAAAACTTGATCTTTGGACATAAATTCAACATTGCTCATAGGTTATTGAAATCCATGTAAGGCACCAAAACATCTCTCATAATTTTTAAAACTAACAAATGACTTACATCGATTATGAATCAATTAAAATTAAACCTATTTAAAGATAAATCTAACCTATTCCTTCTACATAAAGAGAGATAGACAATAAAAAGAAACTATAATGTTAATTGTAGTGTTACCATTACTTTTTTGTAGTTTATATGGGGTAATAATAGTGTATGTCATCATCTATACAAACAAATAATGAATTAGAAAAATTACATAACCTATTTAAGATAAATTAAAATTATTCCTTATATACATAAAAAGAGAGTGAGAGAGGGATAAAAAAAGATAATAATAGTAATAACGAGAGGGAGTGAGAAAGAGTAAGAGGGAGAAAAAGAGTGAAAGTGAGAGAGAAAGATAATGTAACTTTCTCTCTCTTTCTCTCCCTCTCTCTTACTATGTCCATATCTCTCATAAGAGGAGAGGAAGGTCGAACAAGCAAACACACTAAAACTATGGTGTATACAAAGTATTCAAACAATATAGCAGCTTGAGAATTTACTTTTTCAACCTTTGTGTAGGGTATTGCATTGCTAATCACAGCATCAACAATATAATCCAACCCAACTAGGCTACCTAAAATATCAGTTATCATCTATACAATCAATAAATTAAGACTTGTCAAATATTAGTCAACTGATTAAACATACTAAAAGATAAACTTAATATTTTTTACATACATAAACAAAATATAATTAATTAAACATGTGTTAAATATATATGGTGAAGTGGATAAGCCCTATAGATTTGGGTTTGTGTTGATAGGAGGTGGTGAATTAACTACAAATGGCATATAAGCTGGCATGCTAGTGTCTTGAGGTGTTGAAGCAACTATAGATGGTATATACTCTGGTGTGTTAGTGGCTTGAGGTGTTAAAGAACCTATAGATGTAATATATTATTTTGTACTAGTGTTGAGAGATCCTGAAGCAACTATAGCTGGAATATCTTGTTGTGTACTAGTAGTGTGTTGTACAAATATGTGTCTAGTATCCACAGGTGTGCCTATTATATTTGTAGATGTAACCCATATATCTCTAACCTGAATATGTGGTCTAGTACACTTCCTCACACATGATGTGTAATGATGTACATGAATTATGGGATGACTACTAGTTATGCTACCACATGAAGCACCAATAGTAGAATAGTTATGCTACCACATGAAGCACCAATAGTAGACTAGCTATGATATCACATTAAGCACCAATAGTAGAAGGGACACTACTAAATGTGACACCATGTGAAGCACCAATAGTCATAGCCACACTACTATATGTGCTACCCCCTGTAACTTATGTAGAACTCCTCAGTATATGCATCACATGGTCAATCATTACCTTGTGAGACTACTAAATAACTTAAGGGAGTCCATCTATGTACTACTATGCAAGACTTTGAAGATAAAAGTGTGTTTTATTATCCTTTTATTTCTTTGTTGATAGTTTTGATAGTTTTTATCCTAATTGTAACTATTTATATCAAATGAGGAACCAACTACCCTACCTTTGGAGACCTTCATGTAAAATGAAATTAATATTTCTTTCATTAAAAACTCATAGTGAGTATAATGGAACCTCATTATTATTACATGGAGGCTCATCAAACACCATCCAACACCTAACCCAAAAGTTGTTTTTAATTTACGTATGAGCACACCAAATAATGCTAATGTGTTTGTGACTCATTGGTGTTGTTTCAGTGGTTCCAAGTATGAGAAACAAAGCACATACTTCTTCTTTTGTTATATATATATATAATGTCCTTATATGAAAATTTATCAGAATAATATTTTTTCAATACCCCTATTTGATACAACATTGCATCAAGTTGGGAAGTGGCATTCCCCATTTCGTTGTAAACTGTTTCCAATGTATAAACTAGTGAATTGTGTGAAAACTCAGTATGACTTAAAGAGTCACGTAAACTATTTATGATAATTTTGTTGTTAAACTAAATTATATTGTTGATATAATTCATCTTCTTCTTTTGTGATGTCAAAATGTTAGGGGCCTTCATCACGGATTTGTTATAGGTTTTGTTTAAGCAACGGGTCCATCGAGTCACGTATCTAAATTTATAATAATAAACATTTATATTAGGTTTAGTTGAAGGTTTTCATGATAAAAATGTAAATTTAATTTCAACACCCAAAAAACATCATAACAAATATATTACAAACCCTAAACATGTCCCATGGGGGGACAAAAAACATAATTGGGACCATGATGCAAGTGTGCAATCTTGGTGGAGATGCAAGGAGAAAAAAAAGCATGCACACCCTTCTTCTACATCTCCAAAAATGTGAGTTCAACAAGGTAGAAAGAAATGAAATGCGGGTTTGGGTACATGACAATATCCGCTTTGGTATTTTTGAACAAAAGGGCTTACACCCTTTGAAATAAATGAGATGTTTTTATAAGAATGTCATGTTTAATTCCCATAACTTCATGCATCTAACCTAATCTAAATTCTACCTTGTAACCATTACCATTGTTCCCTCAAATTCTTTTCTTCCATCAAACCCTTCATCTCCATAATCTCTGCTAGCACCTTCTCTGCTTTCTCAATGATTAGTTTTTCAAACTCTTTAACCCGTTTCTTTGCCTCTGCCTTCTTCCTTAATGAAACTTGCTTCGATAGACTTACTTTGTTCACTCTACTTCCATTGTAATCCAGTGTATGTATGTGTGTGTGTACTTTTAGTTATAAGGTTTTCAAAAATATATATTTGAAGTATATAAAAATTAAATCTTTAAACCATATTTTGTTAGTTAAACAATCTTTTTAAAAATGGTACCTGACAAAACTCAAAATATAACTCAAAAAATATTACAAAGATATAAATATTAAGAGAATTTGATGCTACAAATCAAGAGATTTTAAATGAATTAAAAATAAATAAATAAATAAATCTATAATAATATGTACTTTTTAAAAATAATATAAAGAAATACAATATATATCATATATGAAATCCGTATTAAATTTTTAAAAATCACTAACTTAACTTAGCCAAAGCCATTGAATGCAAAATAACCAATAATATTCAATATAAATACCCGTTAACACGGTACAAAGGTCATTTACAGCATGGCACTATTTAAAAAGAAAAAGAAAAAATAATGCCTTCGCTTAAACTTTAGCCGAACGAAAAAAATTCCACGAGGGCTACTTTCGACTGACGAAAAATTTGTTTATGTAAACTGACTCCGCAGGATAAAAAATTATAAAAAATAAGAAGAAAGTGCGCGCTATAATTATTCCATGAAAATTGAACGGATAAAAAATTACTCCGCAGAATAAAAAGTTCCGCGGATGATGTTGTGTTACGTAACCTTTGGGTAATACTAAGGTTGGCAATCCAAACGAAAAGTACGATATATATGCATAGAATATGAATACGATATATATGCATAGAATATGAATACGATATATATGCAATAACACCCATTTATATAATGGGCGGAAGATATTTCGAGCGAAAATTTCGGTGTAAATGACGTATTAAGATTCATGGCCGGAAAAGCAAGCTAACGCCCACTGTCAAGTGGAAACCAATTCCCACTGAAAATACTAAAGAAAGTTATAATCATTAAAAGCATTTAAATCTAAAAAATTGTATTTTATCTGCGGAATTACACTGCAGTCGGGTGGGGAATGACCGTTCAGAATACTTTTTCTTTATATATTTGATAGTTATAATTTTATTATGTTGATTTTTTAATAATGAAAAGTTGACACATTCATGTTATTACTGTTGATTTTAGTATAGGAGCAGACGTAAGAAGTAATACTTATATATGTTTACTTTATTCAATAAAATGTATGAACTTAAATTTTATATAATATTTTTTATTATAGTTTTAAGATTATTGTTATATTTAAAGTAAAAATATCAAAAATTTTAAATAATTTTAAATTTTAAATAAAGTTGGGGATGTCTGTTCCAATTCTACAAATCTTTCGAATGTTTAGGTTGTAATTAAAATATAGGGAATGTATCTTTGCGTAGTATTGTAAATTTAAAAAAAAAAAAAGATTTAATAGTTTTTAGTTCTACAATGTTAAATTGAGGTTAAAAAAAAAGAGTAAAAAAGATTGCATTGTTGATATAGACTTTGGCCATTTTTTATTTTTGTCTTTTATTTTCTTTTTTGTTGACCTTTTTGTTCTATCCCACCAAGTGAAACTTAGTTTTTGAGATGCGACTTCTCCAACCTTTTTTTTAATAAAACATCTCTTACAATAAATTAACATTTTTAAAATAATAATTCAAATATAATATATTTATATTTTTTATTAATTTTTGAAAAATCTCAAATAATTTTAAAACTTATTTTTATTTTTTTAATTCATTTTATCTGCTACTACATTAAAATAACTACTTATTTAAATATAAATATTAATGAGATTCAAAAACTAATAAAACAATCTACCTAAATGAGATAAGACCACTAACTTTTCAATTCCTATTAATTAATTAGGAATTAATATTAAATTTAATGTGATAGGCTTTAAGAAATCTTAAAAAATTATTATATATATATATACTTACTTTTATTTTTTCCTTTTATTATTTGAAAAATATATATAAATAAATTAAATACACTAAGCTTCTTTTACTTTTTTTAATTTTCTTTCTGGAACGAACATTTTAAATACGAGGAGCAGTGTTGAGAAGATAACGGTCATCAAAATTTTACAGGTCACGATTAATTGTTGAATAGAATAAGTGAGCTGTGGTAAAAGATAATGGATTGTTTTCTTGGAATGCCATAATCATGCTATCGGGAGGAGGCGAAAGGTTAGTGAATTAGAGAGGTACAGATTTTAATTTCCTGGTAAAATCAGAACCAGGGAAATATCCTGCAATTCAAGACGATTTGATTGTTTTTAATGTAGACGAAACAGTTAAGGGGAAACGAAGATTCGTATGTTGTGAATATATCCACAAAATGATTTAAATTGTATTAAGTATAATGTGAATTTGAGCTGGTAGCGTCAACCGAGTATACATATTGATATAGGCGTTTTTGGATGTTTTTGTTTCTCGGTGTTGGGCGTGTTTGGCCTTTCTGTTTTTAGGGATGCAGGAGGATAAGATTCGCTTATATTGATATTGAAAGAGGATAAGTTTATCGTGGAGGAAGGGGCAAGTTGACAATCTATTGTGGCGTACTGGGTATGAGTAGTAAGATAACGATGAGGTATTTTTAAAGTAAAATATGGGTTTGATGGTACTTGTGATTGGGGGCGTTTATAGCAGGAACAACGACCTAAGGTTAAAGATAAAATATATACTATTATAGATATTTATTAACATTTGTTCGGAGGGTGTAAGGAACGTAGGATACTTTTTATTATATATATATAATAAAAATAGAAAGTAAAACTTATATATTTATGATAGTATATATATTTCGTTTAATCATGGGTTGTTGTTCATTCTCGAAATGTTTCAATCATAAGTATTATCAAATTGATATTTTACTTCAAAAACACCTTATCATTATATAATTTTTAAAAATATCTATGATAATATATATATTTCATTTAACCATGAGTCGTTGTTTGTTGTCGAAACGCCCCAATCATAAGTACCATCAAATCGATGTTTTACTTCAAAAACACCTTATCCTTATCTTAGTATGAATATGAATATATATACAAGTTAGGTAGAATTTCTTTTCACATATACATTTAAATTATTTATGTTAGTAGCATTTTTAAGTATTTAAAATATATGTATGTATATTATATGATTAAAAAATAATAATAATAAATTATTTCATATTCATTTAATATGTATCACATTAAATGATAATTAATGAAATATTTTATATTAATATAATTGTGTAATATATATCACATTAAATGATGATTAATGAAGTATTTCATATTTATTAGAAGGATTTGAATTTCTTTTCCTTAATATTTAGAAATTTGTTTTCTTGTTTTCAAATTTTATAGCGGTCCCACGAAAATGAAAATAAAATTTTGAGTCCTTCCAAAGATTTTACATAAGAGATAGCTGTAAATATTAATCTTGTTCTTTATTTTTGTTCTATATCAATTGTTATTTTGGAAAGAGTTAACCCTTTTTATTTATGTATTAATAATGTCCAAGTTAGTTATAAAGGTAGTCAGCATGTGCGTCCCCTTTGTATTGGTGTAATTGAAATTGTATGTGGAGATGCATCCTCATATCAGATTCCAAACTAACTTTTAATCTCTATGATAACATATGTAAGTCGTTCTAGTGGGTCACTCTCAAGTTTTTATATTATACTTCAAATATTATATCCTAGAGCTCCATCTACAACTTTTGAGTCAATGCATAGATGGGAGGTTAACATCACATTTACGTTCAAAAAAATTAATAACTCTACATGAAGTTAATATTTATAACCTCTTAATGGATCAATATTTGTTGTTTTGGTTTCAGTGAGGTATTACGTGCAATAAATCATTTCAATGAATGTAATATATTAATAATATGGTTGGTTATGCAAATTTTTCTTTAATGCAACATCAATTATTTTCATCAATAATTTTTAATCATCAATTTTAAGTTGTGCATCTTTAATATTTTTGAGAAATTGAAGAAATATTTGTTGGTCTTCACTTTTTCCTTCACGTCTAAATACCTTATCCAAAGTAACAACTGTTTATTATTCTACCCATAATAGTTTTGAATGATTTTTACTATCATACACTGGTTTATTATTAACATGAAACAAATTTTCTAAACATAGTACCGAAATGATTGATCTACCTCCAAAAATCATGTTTGCATTTTTACAAAATACCTGACAAAGTCGTAAGTCTATGTTTTATAGCACCTTTTTGGCAATGAAAATTTTTTTGTTAATCAATATGTATTTTCAATGTCATATGGAATAGTCCTATACTTCACATGCTAATAATTCTAATTTAATGACTCCAAATTTGATGTTATTATATTAACATCCAAACTAATATATTTTTTAATATCATAAAATGACTTGTAAAGTAATAAATATAACAAAGAGATCAACCCATTTATCTGATTGATGGTAGGTATGGTGGTAAAACTTAGGAATACTCTCATAATAACTACCATACTCCTTGCCTTCCATTCGTTATATTTTTTACGTTGGGATTATATGCCCAACATCTAGCTATATCTATACATAAAATGCTTTTCACGACATATAGCCTTCTCATATATCTGTAAATGAAATATTTTATGTATTTTTCATTGTCATGGTCATTAGTTTGTACAACTATTTTGAACACCTCTCATAAACCATTCAAAGTGACAAACATAATAGTGCTCTAAACGCATATAAACTTGTTCTCCATACAAAAAAACATATACTCCATGCATAAATGACACTTTTGCTCCACACACAAATACACATTCACTCTACAAACATAATCCACATAATTTGCACTTCATTTTGATTTTTAACAAACACAATATGTACACTTAGTTCTAGGTTTTAAATAATCAAGGTGTTTTTGTATTACATTCTCAAATAACGTGTTACAAGATCCATTATCATTTAAACCAAATATTAATGACCAACCACTCTTTTCTCATCAGAGAGCTACTTGATCCATCTAAATCATATATTCTCTCTCTATTCACACCATATAGCTCCAATGATTTATTTATTTTAAAAATCCAAGTATTATTTCAATTTTTATATGCATCCAAAGTTATATGTGTTATGCGACTATTTCCTCTAAATTTCATACCAACTTGTGCTCTACATTTCCCCACCTTTACAATATGTGCTATTATTTAATTTATGTGCAATATAACTTATTGTTTTCAATAACAATTTAAAAACTTATTTTTTAAAAATATTTTATGGTTTTTAAATACCTATATAATTATTTTTCTAAATTGAACATATTGTTTTTGAATAATAAAATATACCTTATTATCTCCTCAATAAATAAATAAAAGTGGATTTAATGAAACAACTCACATGAACATATTTTTTTTTACATTAATATAAAACAACTTATGGTTTTAATTAAATAAATCCTGGTTTACATATGAACTTATTATTTTTATAATTATATAAAAAACTTGTGATTTGGATAACACAACTCATGGTTTACCATATAAAATTAATACATTTTAATTAAAAAAAATATAAAATAACTTATTGTTTTAAATTAAAAGAATCATGGTATACCATATGAACTTATTACTACATTGATAAGTATAACTTGGAATGACAATTGGGGGTGTGAGGAGAAAATATAATGGTGTGATATGTTAGTAAAAATTGCAAGCCTTCATTTTGATACTCATTTTACTATCATATGATAATTTTTCTTATTTAGTAGAGAAGCTAATTAAAAAAACCATGATATATTAGGAAATAAGTTGCATTTTGGAGCCTTTTTATTTTTTTTGGTAAGATTGTTTTTCCCAAAGTAATAGTGTGGGTAAATTGAGGCCAGTTGTCATTGGTTAACATGAAATTTTATACAAAGGTGATGGATTCATTAATCAATGTAGAATCATCCAATTGATGAAACTATATAATATATCTAAACTAGGCATCTTGAAATTAATACATTATGGTGTTTTTCAAATAAATGTATTTAAGATATTTATATAAATTTTTAGAGTTGTATAAAACAACTCAAATGGACTTATGGTTTTAACATATTATAAACAATTTATACTTTACTCTATGAACTTATATTTTGGGATACCATATGAAGTTATTGTTTTAATAGTTTTGATCATTTTTTTTTTTTCATGTTAACATTTTAATAGGTGTGTGTGGGTGTGTGTGTGTGTGTGTGTGTGTGTGTGTGAGAGAGAGAGAGAGAGAGATAGAGAGAGAGAGAGAGAGAGAGAGAGAGAGAGAGAGAGAGAGAGAGAGAGAGAGAGAGAGAGAGAGAGAGAGAGAGAGAGAGAGAGAGAGAGAGAGAGAGAGATTTTTATGAACAATTCATGCCACTAAGACCCTTTCCCTTTTATTATCATTTCAGGTTATGTATCTTTACGTAATCATTCATATGCATATTTTATATCTCCATGTAAAATTTGATTTTTTATGTGTTTTTTATTTTAAAAAAATTTGGACATAAGATAATATATTATTATCACCATTTTTTGGTACCCTAGTGAAAAATTTGAAATTTTATAAACTACTTTAGACTACTTATTGTACCAAACTAAATCATTGTACATGGTGAGGTACAACTTAATTTATTAGAATCATTATCTTTTCACTTGTTTAATTATGTGTCAATTATAGAATTTTATTGAGTTCTAAGTGATTATCAGTGGACATGATAAATTATGAATGATTGGTTTATGATAATATATGATATCTATGAACAATGGAAGATGAATATATTAGTCTTTTTTTGCATTTTAAATGGAACATGAGCTTTAGATTTTTTTTGTTTAATCTAGATTTTCAATGGTCATAAATAACATTGAAAAATATATTTTTGATCGATTAATGAAGACCGGCTAGTGGGGCCTGGTATTATAGGCTCTTAGACCCCATAGAATATGTTTTTCTCTCTAATCAATGCCTTTGCGACATTATCACTCACACTCAGTGATTTTGGCCTTCATTTTTGCACATTCTACATTTTTTAGACCTCGCTTTGTTGTATATTTTTATAAACACATATGTGTCATTTTGCTCATATCTTGAGCATAATTTGGAGTTAGGATGCAATTATTTTTCATTTTGAATTTGTTTTCAAACTCTTACATGTAGTATATTCATTTTTCTTACTGGTTTACTTAAAAATATATTTTCTTCCCAAATTTGTAGATGCTTTCTTTGTAGTCAAAAATCACCCAATCTTTTGGGGAATTTTATCATCACTTTGGACACATTTTGAGTTTGTTTTTTTTTAAATTACATGTTTTAAAACCTATGATATATATTTTTAACTAAAACTAAGTTATATTTTACATAAATATAACTTTGGCTATTTCCTAGTTTTAGCTCAATTTATAAAATGGTGAAAAGTTTTGTAAACTGCATCATTATAAGCAATTACAAAAAAATATTTTTTTGCACTCCATATAAAGTTCAAAAAACACTTTTAATGGGAAAAAACTTACGACACTCTTGAGGATTGTGCCTTGTTCATATTTTGGTGCACTTGTGGTTTGTGTTCTATCCTTGTGTTTGGACATTTATATTTTTTATACTCATTGTTTATTCCTTGAATTATTCTTTAGATACTCAATTAAGGCACCTTGTCATTATTGTGATACTTGTAATGGATTTGTGCCTTGATGTAGACACACTAACAATAAAGTAATAACATACAATTTGAGAGTAATATTATCTTCTATAAGGTTTATTCACTTTAGGAAAATATTATTCAAAATTTAGAGGAAAATAGGGCCTCAAAGCATAAAATGTGTTCCTTGTCACAAAATTTACAAATTTTGAGTTACTCATTTACACTTTACAAGTCAATATTGATCATTTGGAACCCATAAATACTGCACTTGTTTGACATTTAATACTTAATAGAACACATCCATTGGACACACTCCTAGATTGTGATAAACTACAACATGATTCATATTGTGATCTCACTACACTTGTAGTAACATTATTCACAACCCATACTTATGTTGATCCTAATCCTGATGTCCTTTCCTCTTTTTAAGAACACTCTAATAGTTTTGGTTTATATATATTATTCACCTTCTGTTATTCTATTGTAGGCATCGAAAAGCTTAAGTAAGGCATTGTGTTGCCCATATAACCTATTCACTAGATTCCCCACCATGGTATTAGTTATTGAGAAAGAGCTTCCACATCTTATTTGTGATAATTTTATATGTTTTATAAGCCAATTTTTAATTTTCTCCACACTTACATAGGGCATCAAGTGACACATATCTATTGCATCTAATAATTGGATCTCTTATTCACATATTTGTTCCAACTTCATACTCATCCATGGGTGTCTTGAGTAATCTTTAAGTTCTATTAGGAATGAGAGACTCAATACTTCACTCACACATGTGAGACCTCAAATAATTTTTTAAGGCTTACAAGGCCTTTCCCTTCATTTAAGCATGAAATACCTAAGCTTTATTTTATTAAGTATGGGAGTCATAACACATCATTGGATTCATACTAACATGATAGTATTAAATGTGTTCCAGTCATTTCCTTGCATACATCATTTAGGCACATGGCTCAAATTTCACTTACAAGTGTGTCATTCCACCATTTTTTTTCATTTAGGATGGATTGATAATTGGTTATGGTGGAGTCATTAGCACTCCTTGTGTGGAGTCTACTCACATAGTTATTCCATTATTAATTTTAATCTTATACACATGATTCTTAATTCCTAACAGTGTTATTTATTGGAGTAAATTCTAGGTCTTGTGATAGTTTATTTGATAAATAGACAACTCCTTGTGGTGAGAATTTTTTTTGAGCCCAACATATGTTCAATTATTTGGTGTTCTCTTTGGATCCATGGGACATATTTTTTAGCACTAATAATGAGTTCCTTGTGGTGTATATCACGTTTTCATGCCATCCCATTATTCTTGATATTTTTTCATCTACCTTACATAATAAAACATTAAGGGGGTTCATTAAGTACCTAATTTTTGGGTGAAATCATCAAGGAACATCTAACTATTTTTTGGAAAACATTATATACCATTTTACTACTTTCTGGGTGTGGTGTATCTATTTTTCATAACATTATTTTGATATGCATTTTACATGGGTACCTTATTAGACCTAGTGTTGGGACCCATTTCATAGGTTTAGACTCAATTTTTTAAACACTTCATAAGTCGCACTTAAGGGGAGTGTTGGCATAGATTTATAATTACGCATTAAGATTACTCAATGAGTAATTAATTATTTATGATTAATTATTTTATTAATTATAAAATAATCATATTTAGACATGGAAACTTGCACTAATGTCTTAGTTGCACACTCACATGTCAGATTTAACTAAAGTCCATGTTCTAAACCAAAATAAACTTTATATAGCTCTACTTAAATTTATGTGATAACTTGCATTAACACAACCACCTGAATTTACGAGGCTTTTCATGGTCTAAAAAGGAAGGTTGTCCCTCTCTCAAAATAATGGAATGGAGAAGAGATGAAATAGAGTGCCAATTTTAAAAAAAATATATCATTAAATATCATATTGTATAATATTCACTAATTTTCCTAAAGTGAAATAGAGTGCCAATCTTAAATAAATATACATTTAATTGAACATGGCCTGCAATATATGATTTGTATGTGTAATAATATAATGCATGTTATTATTATTATTATTATTATTATTATTATTATTATTATTATTATTATTATTATTATTATTATTATCTTTATTCTTTCATTATAATTTATTTAAAGTTTATTTAATAATATTATGCGATCCTACGCATATTTATTTATGTCCCATGGTATCAATTGTATATTCATAAATCTCTGGCCTAAAATCCTAGACCTCCATGCTTGGATATCAAAAATTTAGCAACCATGATCTAAAACTCAAGGGTTTTGGTTGAAAGATATTTCAAGAACACAAAAATAACACAATCAAAATGCTTTCTTTGAGAAGAGATGTTATATTACTCACAAGATTGAAAATACAAACAAATGCTTATCTCTGGGAAGAGATGTTTGATTTCCTTCTTAGGGTACATATTTATTTATACATATTTTTTAGGTAGGAGGAGGATGTGGAAGGTCACCAATATTGAGGGAGATGAATTGGTTCAAATTTCATGATTTACAACAACATAGAATTTAAGAAATTACTATTTTTAAAAACTTACTATTTTTTGATAGCACTATTAAAATTGAAAATTTGGGCACTTTCATTAGTTTTTGGGGGTCATAAACCACTGAGCATATCTTTGTGCCATCCATCATGTTATACTCATTCTTAGCTTTCCAACTATTCAAATGGGGAATCAAACGGAGCTATGGTTCAAAAGTGATGGCTCCCAAAAGTTCTGCCACCAATTGAGGTAGAACCGTCACCTAAATTATTGTCTGAAGTGTTGCCTAGATAAAACCACTCTTTCAAGGTAGACTTGATATTTATCCCAGTGATAAAAGTTTTTTATTATTATTTTTTACTATTTCAAGGACAAATAATTGATCCAAAATTAGTTCTTGAGTATGAATCTCCATCCTTTAATCATGAAACCTTGGTCCCCCTTCTTTAATCCCCTTACTAAATCTCTAAATGAAAGACCTATCTGGATTAATCTATCTTATTTATCTTTCTAGTTCTGGTCTGAATCTAGCTTTAAATCCATAGGCAAATCCTTGGGAAAATTTATGAAAACACATCCAGACACTACTATCTTTTCTCACACCACCTTTGCTAGAATATTGGTCAATGTTGACATCTCTAAGGATCTATCTAAAAAAAGGTGTCCCGTAAGTAGGTAATCATTCTTGGTCCCAACCCCTCAACTATGAAGGATTATTATTTTGATGCCATAGTTACTTCAACACAGGCCACTTGACTAAAGATTGTAAAAATCATAGAAAAAGAAGGAATATTTATGGTGGTTAGACTTCTGCCCCACCCACCTCACTGTGAATGCACTTGAATCCAATCATGATGACTCAGATTTATCTTTAGATGAATCTGATTCTCCTACTCATACTAATCAAGTTGAACTTCTTGATATAAAGGGGGATCCCAAGGTAGTTACTCTAATTACAGACGTGAAAGGGCCATATTTAGCATTAGAAAACTCTACTCCAACTACTGCTAAGGTAATTAATATTCTTACTAAAACACCAAGGGTAGAACCATTGGTTGGGGACTCAGTGGTAGATAAATTATAGCCCTTAGAATATTTTTAAATTATTTTACCTTTAGCCATATATTCTATGGAAGATAGTGGGAGTGGACTAAAGTACAAAATAAGAAAAATGGTAGAAGATCTGAGTCCAGTATGACCCTTCATTTAGGGGGGTAGTTCAAAAAAGACAAGGAATGACTTGGATTTTAAAGGGAACTCATTGTTGTGTTGTAAATAAGTTTCATGGAAGTGGAAATTCGGTGGAAGGTTGTCAGTTTCCTTTATGGTCTTTGCTGGTGGTTGAACCTTTTTGCCTATTTTGCAAAGGTTAAGTGTAAGAATGTGGTAGGACATGTACGGTGCTTTCCTGGGTATGTGGATCTTCCAGTACAATGTTTGAACCCAGATGGTCCTCATAGGAGGGCTATTATTTTTTATTTTGTTATGCAGAAGTTATGCATAATTTGATGATTGGTATAATCTTCTCTATTTATTAGCGGATTGTGACCTCATGGCTTGATTTTGAGTCTTTATACTCTATTGGTTCTTATTTTATTTATCTTTAATGTCTATCTTTCAAGGCATTTTGTATTGAGCATGGGATCCTTAACCCATTTTTTAACCTCATCTAATAATTAAAAAATATTGTTAGAATTTTATTTCTAAGTTATAATTAATAATAAATATATTCAATTTTGTTTATATTGAAAATAAATTAATTTATTATTATTTATTTTCATTCAATTATTATATTTTGTTTAGATTTTTTTTAAAGATATGATTGATTTTATATTTTTAACTAACATTTCAGAAAAAATCAAATATTTCATTAAGAACCTTAATTTTATGTTTGTATATTATAAACAAGCATTTCATGTAACCATTAAAATATTTCTTGAAATGATTTGTGTTTTTCTTTTTAAAGCACTTCATATAGAATATTGTTAAGATCTTAATAGAAGTTTTGTGCTTTTGATTTTAATATATATTGTAAGCAATTTAGGTAAATCAAAAGGCATGATAATGAGTAAAATATGCAATTTAATTAATTTATATGATTGGTAAATGTTTTACATTTTTAATTATTTTATAAAATTAAATGTTAATTTAAACAAATATTTCATATATTTTGTAAAATAAAATATTTTTCCAACTATTTCATTTTTTAAGGAAAAATTCTTCACTCAAAATATATTTAGTATATTTTTTCACACCCAAGATATATATTTTTGACTAAAAATAAGTTATATTTTACATAAAAAAACTTTTGTCTAGTTCACATTTTCAACTCAATCTATAAAAGGGTGAATAGTTTCGTAAACTACAACATTATCAATAGTAAGGGAAAAATAATTTTTGCACTCCATACAAAGTTCCAAAAACACTTTTAGTGGGTAAAAAAGTTACTTCAGACACTCTTGAGTATTGTGCCTTGTTCCTCTTTTGGTACACTTGTGGGTTTCACTCTATCCTTGTGTTTGGAAATTTATATTTTGCAACACTTATTTATTCCATGTCTCTTTTGAGGCACATTGATTAGTGACTTAAATTATTCTTTGGAGACTTAATCAAGGCACCTTTTTTAGAATCTTGTCATTATTATTTTTATTGAAATGGTTTCATGCCATGATGTAGACACACTAATGTAAGAAAATAATAACATGCAAGCTGAGAGTAATATTCTTGTTTTTGAGGTTTATTCACATCAGGGAAATATTGTTCAAAATATATAAGAAAATAGGGCCCTCAAATCACAAAATGTTATCCTCATCACAAAATTTTTAGAATTTGTGTCAATCATTACACTTTCCAAGTCAATATTAAATCTTGTAACATAATTTTGATCATCTGAAACCCATAGCTACTATACTTGCATTATATTTAGTACTTACTAGTACACATCCATTAGACATGCTCCTAGATTATGATCAACTACAACATGAGTATTATTTATATCTCACCACACCTTTACTAACATTATTTACAACCCATACTTATGTTTAACCCAATGTTGATGTGATTTTCTCCTTTTAAGATCACTCTACTTATTTTGTTCTTGGTATTTTATTCATGTTGGGTTATTCTATTGGAGGTATTGAAAAGTAAAAGAAGGGCATTATGTTTCCCATACAACCTATTCACTAGATTGCTCACCATGGTATTAACTACTGAGAAAGTGATTCTGTTTCTCCTTTGGGATAATTTAATATGATCTCTAATCCAATTTTTAATTTTCTATACACTTCCATATGGAATCAACTGAAACATAACTCCTACATATATGAATCAGATCTCTTCATCACATCTTTATCCAAGATTCATACTCAGGCATGAGAATCTTGTGTCATCTTTAGATTCTATTAGGAATGGGAGACCTAAAACTTCATTCAAGCATGTGCGACCTAGGATCATTTTTATAAGGCTTACAAGGCCTTTCCATTAACTCAAGCATGAAATACCTACGATTTATTTTATTAAGTATATGGGATTCATAACACATCATTAGATTCATACTAGAATGAGAGTCCTAAATGTGATCTTGTCATTTCTTTGCATACATAATTTGTGTAGATGACATGTAATCACTTGCAAGTCTATTATTCCACCATTTATGTTCATTTAATATGAATTGATGATCATTTCTAGTAGAATCAATAGCACTCCTTATGTGGACTCTACTCACAAGGTTATTCCTCTATTAAATTGAATATTATACACATATTACATACTTATATTGGTGCTCTTTCTTGGAGCAAATTTTAGGTCTTGTGATGGGTTCTTCGACAAATAGATAACTTGTCATGGTGAAAATATTATGGTGACCCCAATATGTTCAATTATTTATTATTCTCTTTAGAACCATCTAATGAATTTCTTAGCATAAACAATGAGATCCTTGTGGTGTATCTCATTTTTTCATGATGTCCTATTATTGTTTATATATTTTCATTCACCTCACCCAATTCAACATTAACATGGGTTTTTAAGTACCAATTTTTTGGGTGAAATCATCGAGGTGCATCTAACTATCTTTTGAATAACATTATATACTGTTGTACTAATTTTTGGGTGAGATACCTATAGTGTCTCTCAATTTCATAACATTATTTTGATACACAATTTACAAGGGTACCTTATTAGACCTAGTTTTAGGACCCATTTCATAGGTTTAGACTCTATTTTTTAAACACTTCATAAGTTTCACTTAAGCAAGGTGTTGGCATAAATTTATAATTAAAATGTAAGATTACTTAGTGAGTAGTTAATTAACTAGGATTCATTATTTTATTAATTATAAACCAATCATATTTGGACATGGCAACTTGCACCAATGTCCAAGTTGCACACTCACATGTCAACATTAACTAAAGTCCAAATTATACACCAAAATAGACTTTATATTATAAATACTTACATTTTTATGAGCACTTACATTAATTCAACCACCTAAATGTGTGAGGCCTTTCATGGTCTATAAAATCAAGGATCTTTCTCACTCTCATCAATGGAATGGAGAAGAAAAGGTGATTGGTTTATTTTTTATTTTAGTCCCTATATTTGTGAAGTGTTAATACAATATTAATGGTACACTTAAGTAGAAAGTGAGAGGTTTAATTTTTATTTTATTCTATGAATTTTTAAAGTGTTAATACAATATAAATGGTACACTTTTGTGTCTGATCTCTATGTCTCTTTATCTATGCATGATATGAGCTATGTTTATGGCATATGTGTTTGATCATGACTAGGTTAGTTTTACAAAATAACAAAATATGATTATTTTATTTAATTTAAAAGGTGGTTTGATTACATATTAGAGATATAAAATAAGTACTAACAAGAATATAGTTTCATGTAATCATACACAAGTATGGGTACCAAAGATTTATCAAAAAATTAAGGATAAAGGAATGGAATAAGTAATAGAAATTAAACAAAGAGTAAAAGAAAAGAAACAATTTAAAGTCATTATGGGACAAATAAACTAACCAATTTCAAATACTTAAGTGTATTTTTATTTTTGAGTGATTGTTAAGAGTAATTTATTCTAACTTATACAATTATTTGTGGTAATGTCATAGATTAGTTATTTACATATGATTTGTGCTTAGATGACATACAATTTATTCATACCATCCATGAATTTTATTTGATAATGTTAAAATAGGTTTTCAAAGGCCCCATAGCCTTGTAAAAAGGAGGGAAAGATTAAACAATAAAGTTCATTTGGGACACCACTACTAGCAGAAACTAAGTGGGAAGTAAGATTAAACACATCAAATTATTCTACCAAAAGATAATAAACTATCCTATCTTACTACAAGCTTCCATAAAAATTTTCTTCATCTTCGTCATAATCCCCACCTAAGTGAATGGTCATTGAATTTTGAATCAATTCCTCTACCTTTTTTTTCCTTTTTTTTGATCTTACCTTTTTTTTCTTTTTTTTACAATTCAAACCACTCCTTATTGTCTTTTACACACTTCAGGGATAAAGGTAAACAGATTTCACTAGCATTAAGGTGATCAAATTTCTATTTTGGGTGCTTCTAATATTTTGCCTTTATGTTGATTGTCTCTATCTCTAGTACCATCTCATTAGAGGTGCATTGTTTAGAATTTTTACTATTCAATATAATATTTGGAGCTAAGGCCTTATCTTCTTCCAATGCTCCTTACTTCATAATTCTTATATATATGGAAGGTAGGCATTAAATTCTCTATATTTCCTCTAACTCCATAGTTTCCTCTTCTGAGTTTGAAGATTCATGATAATTAGGCCCATACACCATTGAAAGATCAAAGGAGGAATTATTCCACCAAGTTGTTACAACCTTTTTTTGGTGAATTTGTTACACCATTCATGTAATTAAAAATATAAAATAATAAAAAATAAAATATATAAAGTAATTAAATAATATGTGACATCATTTCACTAATTAATGTTCAAAGTAAAAAATGAAACATAAATAATAACATCCTTTATATCAAATTAAAATAATAATTTACAATACAAAATACATTAATTGATAATGGAAACATGGTACTTATATTCCTCATCATCATCCTTATCATCCTTATGATTAGAATATCTAGAAGATGAAGCACCACTATTAGCATGACCATAGTTTCAATACCTACTATGTCTCTCTCGGTCCTTATATGTAGCTAATCATACTTGAAGAACATTGTGCTCCTTTTACAAATGTATATACTTTGTATATATATTTTAAACAATATCATTTTGTCCAATTAGTGGAGGAGTCTATTACCTCTCTAATTGATCTCTCAAATCATCACACTCAACGATGATAGCCATATATGCAATAGTGGGATAAAAAATTTATCAAACAAAGGTACATGCACACTTTTAATATCCTCTATTTGCTCAAGTAACCCTATTAGAACTACCTTACCAAGAATATAACTGGTGCAGTCATGTTCAAATTGAAGCCTCAATAATTTTAACTCAGTAGGCATTCCTGCCAAGGTCACATGACATTTACAACATGTGTTATCAATCAAGAAATGATGTATGGTAACATGTAATGAAACCAAATACATATGTATACTTACATATAGATAAAATGAATGCATTAGGTTATCCAACTGCATTTCTTTCTCTTCCTCCATCACCCATGTCTACATCAGCTTGAACATGAGGTGTCGCTTCCACTCCATCTGCTACAATAAGAAATAATAAATCCTACTATTCTTTTCTCCACCATTGTGTGTACTCACCAATACACCCTACACAATATCTATCCACTGTAGCTATTAGAGGATCTACTTCCCCTTTAGGAATCGATGCTAGATTTTTAGCACTATGTTAAGATCTATCTCTTAGATGTTGCGATGTCCTATGAGTATGTGTCCCTTCACACCCTGTATAATAGTGTGGGTTCCAACCAATAGAATTGTATTAATGAATTCATTATATATATACATATATAATGATATCATGTTATGTTATTGATTTTAAATTCTTATATGCACTTTTTACAATAGCTTTAAAATTCAACATATTTAATATTTAATATAATATTATTGATTATCCCTCTTTTTATGATAATATTCACTAATTTTCCTAGTGCTAAATAGAGTGCCAATCTTAAATAAATACATCATTAAATATTCTAATGTATAATTGAACATGGCTTGTAATATATAAGATTTGTATGTGTAATAATATAATGCATGTTTTTTTTTTTTTTTTTTTAAAATAATAATAATAATTATTATTATTATTATTATTATTATTATTATCATCTTTATTTTTTTACTATAATATATTTAGAGTTTTTTCAATAGTATTGTTAAATTTTTATTTGAGTTACAATTAATAATAAATATATTTAATTTTTTTTTTAAATATTGAAATCAAATTAATTTATTGTTATTTATTTTCAATCATTTATTATAGTTTGTTTATATATTTAAAGATATTGTTTGTTTTATAATTTTAACTTACATTTCTAAATAAAAAAACTAATACTTCATTAAGAACCTTAATTTTATGTATATATTATTAACATGCATTTCATATAACCATTGAAATATTTTGCAAAATGATTTATGTGTATTATTTAACCACTTTGTATAGAATATTGTTAGGATACTAAAATATAATTTTAAGTTTTTGATTTAAATATATATTGTGAGAAATTTAAGTGAATCAAAAGGTATAATAATGATTAAAATATGCAATTTGATTATTTTGCATGATTTGTAAATGCTTTACATTTTTAATTATTCTACAAAATTAAATGTTAATCTAAACAAATATTTCATATATTTTGTAATAAAAATACATTTATAAGTATTTCAAATTTTAAAGAAAATTTCTTCATAAAAATAATCATTCCATAATTTTTATTGAACATACAGTAAAGGCACCTAAATTTGAAACCAAACTATTTTTTAATAAAATCCGAAGGAAAATTCCAACATTTATAACAAGGAGTGCTCAACAAGCTTCTCTATGTATGTCTCTTTGAGAGCTTTTCTCACCAAATAATATTTCTTTCATCTTACCCATATTTTTACATGTGCATCTTTCCTCATCTCCTACGATAATTTCCTTCACGCTCTTGGAAACGTCCTCCACCTTAAAACTCCAATTCCCTTCCCTCCAAACTTAAACTCCAATTTTGATTTCATCTACCACAAACCTGCCATTTAATCCTTGATTAAAATTCATGGGCATTGCAACTATCTTCACCCAAAATTTAAACACTTCCAACACAAAGCTTCACCAAGAGTGGCTGAAGAAACTCCTCCCAAAGGAATGACAAAGAATATAACATTTATTTCAATGTTAATTTATAGATACTAAGTTTTACACTAACATTTCCAAAGGTTTTACAATAGTTAATTAGGTAAACATGAAGCCTCATGGCCATATTTTCTTCATCTTAATGCTGCATAGCATTTTGTAAATAAAAAAGAGAAGTAAAAAATACTAAAAATGTAAAAATATATTCATTTGATTCTTTTTCAAGAAAATAATAACATAAAATACACATTACTCTGTAAATAAATATAATTAACTTTATGTAAGAGAGGGATATATGTATACGCATGTATATGTGTGCACGTGCGCGCGCACGCGCGCACACACACACACACAAAATTCAATGCATCTTTGGTAATCATGTTTTGGATCTTTCTCATGTTCAATGTGATGTTGAAAGAATAAAATATGAAAGTAGTGTAAGCATGCGTAGATGAAAAATTTAAAATATCACTTGAGCATACAAAATAAGTAGAATAAATAAATAATTTTCTATAAAGTAAGAGAGTCATCAAGATTGTAAGGAAAAATATAGGAGAATGCTAAAGAATATACATTTTCTAAATCAAGTGAGTAAAAATACTAAATGTTACAATGTTGTGGTTGATAGTGGAAGTACATATAATTTAATGCTACTAAAATAATATACGAACTAAATTTAATATCTACACCACACCCAAAGCCATATAGAGTATCTTGGTTGTTATAGGAGCATGATATTATTATATAGGAATGTTGTGAAGTGGGTATGAAATTTTTTAGCTATTGAAACAAGGTTTTGTGTGATGTTTTACCCATGGCTACATGCCATCCATGTTTGAGAGGCCATGAAAATTTGATAGTGATGTTATACCATGTAAGAACTAATATTGAGTGTTATCAAAGATGTGGAAAGGTATATTATAACTCCCTTAAAGGGAAGGGGAGACAAGGATAAGTATATGAGCCATCTTATCATGTGTGTTAAGAAATATGTTTTTAAAGGAATAAATAAAAGTCCCTATCTTATTTAAAAATAAAAAGTAAAGGAGGTTGAAGGTGCTAATACATTTTGAGGAAATCAAGTAAAAAAAGTGTCACTTTTTTAATTTTTCAAGAGCTCTAACACTATTAGTGTAAAAAATATTTTCTGAAATAAATTGTGTTAGCATTGATGTAATTTTTGTCAAAGAAATAGAAATGACTTCTAAAATAGTGGCAATCCTTTATATTTATATTTTTTACAAAAAATTATTTTATTAACATTATTAATTATTTCTAATGTAAATTACATTACATATATAGTGTATGTCAAAAATATAAAACACATTTTGAAAATGGTGAAAACCCTCCAAATTTGACTAAAGCGTTGACCATATAAAATTCAAAAAATTTCCAATGCAAAAGTGTAATACAAACATTAACACAAAGTCTAACTTAAATGTTTCCTACATATTTTTTTTTAAAAACTCCATCTAAAAATTTATAATTTACCCATTTAAAATTTAATAAATGTCAACCAAAAATAATAATGCAAGTGCATCAATCTTTGTGCCAAAACACACCATAGATTAGTAAAAATCTGAAACACCTATTAAGGAAAAAAAAATAATTTTTAGGCTAGATAACACTAATAAATATCAAAATAAATATTTTAAATGTACCCAATTGATGTTGTCATCTAATATTAACTTCAATGTTATCTTATACCATCAAATTTATCTATATATTAAGATATTATGTTTAAAATGGGAGACGAAGATGAAGGAAAAAAGAGAGAGATAGAACAAGAATACACGGTTGATTGATTGAAAAATAAAATTTAAAGTATAGAGGAAGGGGAAGAATAAAAAGATTTTATTTTTAAAATTTTATGTATTATTATTTTTAAATTTTGTAAAACCATAGGGTTCTTTCAAAATAGGTTTTTTATTTATGATATTTGTTTCAATTTTATCTCAAATTGTAATATTTATCTACTTTATTGTGTTAAAAAATATGATTTAAAAAAAAAAAACCAAGTGGTGTCAATTTTTAATATATAAATCTAGGGTCTAAACAAAAAATTCCAAAATTTACATTGTTTGTTTAGTTTTATATTTTAAATATGTATATTTTTTTCTATAAAGAAATTTAATCTCATTTTTTATTATGAGGAAATTTGTATTACTATATTTCAATTTATAAATATTTTTAGTTCAAAAATTAATTATGTATATATAATTTAGGTAAAAAGCTGCAACGATGATAAAGAAGATCATTGAAAGGATAATAATTTCAGTTTTAATGATGATAATGATGTATTTGATGATGAAAATATTTTTGTTGATAATTATTTTTAAAAGAGTAATGATAAAGTTAAAAAAATATTAATAATTATACAAATTATAATTTAAAAAAAATAATAATATTCTTAAAATAAATATTGTATAATATCTGAGTAAATTTAAATTTAAATTTAAAATTAAAATTAAAAAATATACTGATGCAAAAAATGTGACTTTTTGATTTTAAAAAATGTCACAAAAAAATGTGACTTTTTTATTTGAAAAAATGTCACATTTGACACAATTTGTGTTAGCAATGGCACATCAAATACGTTGATTTTTAATTTCCTACTAAAATTTCCCTCTAAAAATTAACAAATTCAAAAATTTGGAGAATTTAAAAATTGACATTTTTCATGACAAAAAATTACAGTGACACATAGAGCATTAATGAAATCTATGCTGACGCTCTACCAAGTTGTATACCACAAAATTTAGGCTAGCTTCAACATCTCTGATGCAAATTGCATCATGGAAAGTTCTATGTCAACACGAGAAGAAAATATATAGAAAGAAAATGCCGTCGAATTTGACGCTTCTATTGAAGTTAAAAGATCAAAATTTACTAGTGAGGCTTCTTTGATGTAGCTGAGAATAATATGGAACAAAAAATATTTCTAATAAAATAGGAAGGTACAATAGAAGATGAAGTTTTAGTAGATATCTATAAATGTTGAGATTAGGCATTGAAGGTTAGCGCAATATCAGTGAGAGCTAGCATGGAGATAGTATGGTGGGAATTTTATTGGGAAAGGTTTGTGATCCAAAATGTGGATATAACATGTGGATATACTTCACATGGTAGAAGGTTTTATCGTGGATTTATGCTTTAGGTTTAAAAGATGGTTATGTCATATAGTATATATTTTCAAGTATTATGTTAAAAAAAAATTATTTTGAGTGTGTAATGTGTGAGCATTTATGAAATCAAGAAATATTGTATCATATTAAAATATTTAAAAATATTTATATGTATCTTGGTTTAATTGTAATTATGAATATAACTTTAAAATATCGATAATACATTATCAAACTTAATTTTAGACTAAAGACAAATGGTTTCAGTCAATGATAAAAAGAGTTTTTTTCTCATGATGTAGCTATTGATTAATGCAAGTCTACATTAACAAGTAGTTTTGAAACTTCCACTCTACACTAAATGAGTGTTTCATCCACACTAGTTGTACAATCCCAATAACATCTTAAAAAGTTATGTTTATGAATTTTCATTTTTCAATACTAATGTTGTTTCCAAAAGTCACTTCATAGGGCATAAAAGAGACAAGAAGGATTTGTAAATAGTAGGTTGGAGTTAGAATATACTTGTCAAGGGATAGCGGGACAGTGGGTACTTATGTAGGAGGCATTAAGGAGCAGGTATTAGTTTTTAGTCTATGAGGGGACTATTGTGTGTAATTTTTCTTTTATATTGTAGTCATAGGGAATGTGAGTGAGTGTATCATGTTGTAATATATTTATTTCCTCAATGAAGATAAATAAAAGAGTATATTTTTACTTTCAATTTTGTATTATGTGTGGGGGTTAAATCATACATGAAAAAGGTTTTACTTCATTGAACCTTTTATCATTGACTCCATTAGTTAATCACTCCTAAGATCAAGTTATAATGAAGAGGCAATAACTTTACAATGTGCTTGAGGAAAGTAAGTATATTATTAAAAATATTTTAGATTTTTTAAATCATTTAATTTTTGTATATTATCAATTATCTTATAAATTATTTATTTTATTTTATTTTCTATAAGTACTTATTAAAAAAATCATTTTCATATCCAAGAAATTAATTCAATAAAATTATTTTCAGGAATTAGATCACATGTCATTTGAGAATAGCAAATGTTTGATTAGTATAATTCTAATAGAGTTAGATGAAGCTTAATAAAATATGTAGATAATTTAAGCATTTGGATAGATACATTTAGGAAAATGAAGAGGAATGTGTGGGTAAAGTTAGATCAGTGTTTCCAATGTTTTTAAAATATATTTATAGGGTTCTAAAAAATTAAATTTTCATAAAAAATATCTGGAAAATATAGATGAGAAAAGGGCTCTAAATTTTAAAAGTAATTTATTTTGTTTGAAAAAAATTATACAATGATTAGATAAAACTAAATATTAAATAAATTACATTTACTTTTTATAAAAAAACTTATAATATGCACATATTTAATATTTATTTATTATTAACCCTCAATTTAGATAGTTATTAAAGGAAAACCAAAATAAATTAAATATGTAAAAATGTGAGTGAGAAACACTCATCCGTATTTTGTTGGGCACTTTGATGGATGGTGTGCAATGTGAATGAATAAAGAAACACATTTTTAGAATATTTTGTTATCTTACAAATAATAATAAAGCATTGCACAAAACAAAATGTGTTAAGGAAGGATGGGCACTTCGATGGATGGTGTGTGATGTGAATGAATGAAGAAACACATTTTTAGAAGTGCTAAGATGGAAAGAAATGCATATTATGATTCGATGGAGAGAAGGATATTACAAGTGTCAAGTACCTAAGCGAGGATCTTGTTAAGAGTGTGGGATTAAACCTAGATAAGAGGAGTTTCTAATAATATGAACTTACATTTGGTAAACCAAGAGTATGAATATATATTGATAGTTAGAAAACTAGATAATTGAGAGCCTAGTTGGCAAATGGATGAGTTAAAAATTGGTCCAAGGAAACGTACTAATAGCGATTTTGGGCTCTCATTTGAAAACAAAAAATTGGATGTAGATTAATCTAAATAGTTTTGGAAAGGTTAGGCATTTCAAGTAAAATGAAAAAATGGTTTAGGGTTTGATTGATTATTTAACCTTTAGGATGATGTAATGTTTGTAAATCATTGTAATATTATATTTTTTTAAGTATTTTTTAATTGTTTAAAATATTAAAAATGAATATAATGAATATTTTAGTAAATTGATGTATTATAGAAATTAGTTGATAAGGTTTTTATGTTCAATTTCTCTCTCTTTTTTTTTTTTAAATTTATTTATATCAACAAGGTTTTTGATAATCTCTTGTTACATTTTAGGTGAGTGCTTGGTCTTATGTAATATGATGAAGGTTTTGAGTGTCTACATATATTTTTCATATCACTAAATTCGTGCAATTTCAAGAAAATATTTGTTAGATAAGTAAAGGGACCATTTTTATAGGTAATGTGGATATTTGGAGAGAATTTGTGAAGCATTATCATTAAGGAAACCAATTTAGTGTGTTGAAACCGTAGTCATGGTTGGTTATGTCTTGTGTCGTGTAAAGGTTAAGCATGAAATAGATGGAAAAGAGATTGATTTAGTGTCATCATAGATGAGATGGATGACTTTATGGAAAGGGAAGTGAAATTGATAATTATGGATTCCATGGAAGAGGGGTAACTAAAGCATTTGCATGTCATAAAGATGCAAAATGTTTAAGAAGAAACATAATTAGTTAACGAGAAGAAGATAGTCATAATAGTGGGAAAGAATATGGGTGCAATATCATAGACCTGAGTGGAGAGTCAATTTTTGGTGTAGGTTGTGGTTCAAAAAGGAATTAGAAGGATGAAAGGGAAGTTGGGAGGATTGTGAATTTAAACATCACCATTGTTAATGGAATGATGGCAAGTGATGACAAGCATCTTATAGTTGCTTCTGCTCTTTCCACCTTTTAACTCCTCTTCCCTTCAACAACAATGAACATGTAATGCGATGGGGATAAAAAAAGGAAAATGTTGGTGTCAAATAACACATGTATTGGCTCATTCAATGCAAATTGATGGGACATAAATGTACGGTGGTGAGACGTTAATGATTGATGACATCGAACCAAGTTTCATTGCATGGGTTGCACACTATTAAGTGGAGTTTAAATACCTAAATTTTGGTGCTCACATTGATTTTTATAAGGGATGTTACCATCACTGATCGATTGGACCTCCAACACGACAATATAACGACCCCTTGCATGACAATTGAAACAATGAATATGTACTGTCACCTCAAATACTAGAAATCTAAAATTGAAAAATAAGTATGTTTAACTATCAATTAACATCAATTTTATGTATTGACATGATATAATTTAAATGCCATATAAACACAAAATTAAGACACGACTATTAAATCCTCTCCCTTAACAGTCATAAAAATTTTACAAGGCAGAAAAATTCCGGACCCACACAGGGTGCGGGGTGGGGGACTAGTTATAAAAACAAAACCCTAGCTTGGGCCCTCTTGTTAGTTGCTTGAAAAAATGGAACCATCTCGGGACCTGGGGGGACCCACAAGCCTCGCTTGGAAAATGTACCTTCGTTATTATGAAATGGGCGGAACGTTTGCGTCAGCGTGTCACGGTGATTAGACAGCGCCGTGCAATTTGCACATTTTTCTTACACCATCCTCACTTTGCTCTGTCCTCTCTTTGTTATAAATTTGCCCTATCCTCACAAGCTTTTTAAAGTGTGTGTTATGATCTGAGTAAAGTTTGATGTGTGGTGGGAGTGATTATACAGCGCCATGGTGCCCTCTACTCATGCTCTGTGTCTTTTCCCATCCATTATCGCAGATTGAGTTAATTATTCCCTCTCTCTTGTTGTAGCACAATCTATGGAGAAGAAAGGAGGGGGGCAGCACCGGCACTCCTATGGCCATAACCAGGGAAGTTTCCCCACATCTTCCGGTTTTAGCCGGCGGTTTTCTCCGCTCCACGGGGAACCGGTCGACAAGAATTCTAATCCCAAATCCAATAAGCCCATCACCCTGAGAAGGCCAAAGACGCACCCTGAGCTCCTGAATCGGGATATACCTGCTTTAGAATGGTTAAATTTGGAGATACCTCCGCATTTTACTAAAAAGCTACCTCCAGCGGAATCTGCCAACAACAAAAGCAGCGCTAAGTTACTGGTTAACGTGACCGTAGCGCGGAGCATTGGGGCCCTGCGCGTGTTACTTTCCAGCGACGCAACAGTACTAGACGCGATTAAAGCAGCACTTGCTGTGTATGCCAAAGAATGGCGAAGGCCAATTCTGAGCAGTGACCCGCTTTCATTCGGCTTACATTACTCCCAATTTACCATTGACTGTAAGTAAGTTGTTTTTATATAGTCGCTGTAATGATTGATTCCACTTGTAATAAAAATACCGTATTCTGACAATTGCATTCTAATTCCAGGTTTGAACCCCAGCGACAAAATAAAGGAGTTAGGTTGTCGTAATTTCTTCATGTTTCCGAAGAAAGAAAGTGTCAGGATTAATTGTTGAACGGAGTTTGAAATTTTCTTCTAGAGTGAGTGAGCTGTGGTACAAGATAATGGATTGTTTTCTTTCAATGCCATAATCATGCTATCGGGAGGCGGCGAAACGTTACTAAATTGGAAAGGGACAGATAGCCACACGGATTTTAGTTTCCTGGTAAAATCAGAACCAGGGAAACGAGGATTCGTATGCTGTGAATATATCGACAAAATAATGTAAATTTGTCTAAAGTATGATGTGAATTTGAAAGGGGTATGCATGTTTTTGGATAATTTTGTTTGCCAGTGTTTGGCGTGTTTGGCCTTACTGGTTTTTGGGATGAAAACAAGATTGGCTGATATTGATATTGAAAGAGGATAAGTCCATCGTGAAAGAGGATAAGTTTATCGTGCAGGAAGGGGCAAGTTGACAATCTACAGGGGCACATTGGGTATGAATAGTAAGATAACGATAAGGTATTTTTGAAGTAAAATATGGGTTTGATGGTATTTGTGATTGGCGACGTTTAGAGCACGAACAACGACCCGTGGTTAAACGAAAAGTATATACTATCATAGATATATAAAAAGATATAAAGAAAAATAGGTATTTATATTGGATTTGTCATAAAGGTTAGATAGGATTTTTCGTCATCTTTTTGATAGATGTATTTAAATTATTTATGTTAGTAGTTTTTTTGGTATTTATAATTTTTTTATGTTTGTTATATGAATATTTTTCATTGATAAATAATGAAGTATTTCATATTCATTCAATATGTATTACATTAAATGATAATTAATGAAGCATTTTGTATTCATACAATGGTGTAATACACATCATATTAAAGGACAATTAATGAAGCATTTGGTATTCATTGGAAGGACTTGAGTCTCTCTTCCTCAATTTCTATATAGAAAGTTATTTTATTGTTTTCATATTTTCATAACAGTCGCATGAAAATGGGAACAAAATTTTGAGTCCTTCTAAAGATTTTACATGAGAGATAGCCATAAATGTTAAATTTGTTCTTTATTTTTTATATATCAATTGTTGATTTAGAAAGAGTTAAGCCTTTGGATTTGTGTATTAATAATGTCCATGCCAATTGTAAGAGTAGTTGGCATGCACATCCCCTTTGTATTGGTGTAATTAAAAAATTATGTAGAGATACATCTTCAAATCATATTTTAAAATAAC
Organism: Torreya grandis; assembly: GCA_037957365.1. Lineage (NCBI taxonomy): Eukaryota > Viridiplantae > Streptophyta > Pinopsida > Cupressales > Taxaceae > Torreya > Torreya grandis. The sequence goes on along the minus strand of JARHVA010003415.1, from coordinate 121,539 downwards.
TATTAAATTTTATCACAATATATGTAAGTCATTCTAGTGGTTCACTCTCAAGTTTGTATATTACACTTCAAATATTATATCCTAAAGCTTCATTTGCAACTCTTACTTCTATTCATATATGGGAGGTTAATATCACTTTTATGTACTAAGAAATTAATAACTCCACGTCAAGTAGATAGTTCTAACTTCTTGATCGATCAATAATCCTTGTTTTGGTTGCAATGAGGCACTACATGTAATCAATCATTTCAATGAATGCAATTTACTTGTAATATATTCATGCACATTATAATTTGTTGAAAATAAATGTATAATATTATCAAATTCTTCCTTGGTGGATATATTCAATGTAACTTCAATTCTTTTCATCAATAATTTCTAATATTCAATTGTCAACTATGCATCTTTAATATTTTTGAGAAATTGAATAAATATTTATTAGTCCTCACTTTTTCCTTCACGTATAAATACCTAATCCAAAGTAACATTTAAAAAAAAAAAATCCATAATAGTTTGCATGTTTTTTACTATCATATGGTGGTTTATCACTAAAAAGAGGCAATTTTTCTAAATATCATAAAAAAATAACTGTTCTACCTCCAAAAATCATGTTTGCATTTTTACCAAATACCTTAGAAAGCCACACGTTTATGTTTTGTAGCAATTATTTTTATATGAAACCTATTTTGTTAATCAATACGTATTTTCCATGTCATTTGTATTAAATAAATTAAGTTTTTTTTTAAAAAGTTTGTTTGTGTATCAACAAACTATAGTTTTTTGGTTGTATGTGTCAAGCCTATTTGTAGCTTCCCATCCATTTTTTTTTTGTTATACCTGCCTTCCTTATTTCTATCATTTATTATAAGATCTATATGAGCCTCTCCAATAATGAATATTCTATATTCTTGATTATCTTTGTACATGGATTATTTTATGGTATTAAGAGTTCATGGTTGGAAATCTTGGAGAGAAGCTTGTGAGGGATATCTTGTCAGGGAGGAAGCATGGTGAGTAAATGCACCTAATGAAAATTTTGTCAAAGAGGAAGATAACAAAGATAAAATCTATAAGAGGTGAGAGGAATAGAAATGGAAGAGAAATTTTGATTTTTTAATTTATCACTAAGCAAAGATAAAAGACATAAAGACACATTTTAAAAATTATTTAGGATAGGGTGTCTTGAAAAACCTAAGAGAAAAAGCATGGAAGATAATGGAAACATGACCAACCAAGAGGAATTGTGGTTTTTCATTTTGTTGTTCGTAAAGGTGTAATAATACTATTCAAATTGAATAATTATGGTATATAATAAGGAATTAAAGCTATGACAGAGCCATTGTAACTGTGAAAGAGGTGTGTTATTATGAGGTGTCATTTCTAGTTTTGTTTTTCCTCTAAAAATCTCAAAACAATAGAATAAATACATTATTAATAGGAGAAAGAGATCATTAAGTATAACTACACCATGGTAGGTGTTAGTATAGGAATTTCCCACATTTAGTGTTATTTATACAATTGTTAGTCAGCTTGCTTAGGGTTGTTAAGTTTATTAGGGAAAATACATTTTCTAATAATGAGTTGAGTTTTTACCTTTATGATGACCTAATATCTCATTATATAATTTACCTCCATGAATCATTTAATGAATATTTGTGAATCTCACTTTTGCTTTGCATCTTGCTCTCATTAAATCCTAGGGTTTCATGCAATATGTGATGTTCATAGATCTTGGAGTGATCTAACATGGTATTAGAGATTTGATTTAATGGTCATTTTACCATTTTTGAAATTCTTGATGAGATATTACCTTATATCATTCTTGTTTCTTTTAATTATTTTTTATGGTTTCATAATTTTAGTGGGATTTCATAAAAATACATGACAACTATACTGTCAAAGTCTCTAATTAAAAAAAATATAGAGCCATGAAATTTAGATGGTGCCAAATCCTTTAAATTGATTTTAAACATGACCTAGATTTGTGATAGTGATTTTCAACCATTTTTGGAGGGTTTCAGAGCTTTTTTTGATGATTTCATGCATATCCATATATCAAGATTCTCAAATGAGGGAAAATTTTTAGATTTTTTTTGGGTTTTCCAAGATATCAAATAGGTCTCTTTAGTTTTTTAAGGAGTCATACCAAATCTATAAATTTATGGGTTTTATAGTTTCTATGATGTTTCTGACCCTTGTAGGCAATTTTGGAAGTATTTGGTCTAGGTCAGACTTTTCAAGTCATTAAAATAGGCCTCATTGGACATTTTAACCTCGGTGGTATTTTATAGGCATCAGACATTTGGTAGTGGATTTATAAGTTTTGGTAGGTTTTTTAGCCCCCCAAGCACTTCATCAAGTTTTGGGCCTACTTTGAACACCATCGGGTTCTAGCCCTGCTTTGAAGATCATTAAGTTCTAAGCCTAATTATAGAACCACCAGGTTATAAATCATGTTTAGACACCTATCAAGTTTTGACATGTTCTCAAATACCCATCAAATTTTTCCTCATATTCATACACACCATAGACTTTGACGCTTTCGAGAACAACTGATAAATTTTAAAACTTATTTGAGAATCCCTCAAAATCTAACACTCTTTCACACATACCATGTGAGTTTTTCCCACCTCAAAAACATTAAATGTACTATGACCATTATTAAAACACCCTTCAGACTCTAACCATTCCAAAAACACCCTGCAAATTTTGACCACCCCTTTTGCACATAAAAACATCCAAGAGGCCATCAAATTTAACCAAGTAAAAAGTGCTAATATTTTTTTAAAATTTGGAGCCATTTTTGGATGATCTCAATCACACATCAATTAAAAGAGGGAAGGGAGTATGCACAAAAATTATTAGACCATAATCATATGGGAAATAATCCCTTAGTCACTTCTAACCTAAAAGTGATTAACTTTTACTCGTAAGGGCCTTATGTTTTTTTGAGGAAATTAAATCATAATATTTTCAAGATTTTGATTCAAAGGGACTCATGTTTTTTTGTGAAAGTTGATTCAAAATATTTTCCACCATCACTTCTGTCCAAATTTTTCATGCAACCAAGATTTTCAATGGACTATAGTTTTTTTTATCAATAACTTAGATTTGAGTGTTGTATTATTCGAAAGTCATTATTTTTTCATGTTATAGATATTTGTAATATTTTTGGTCATTTCAAAATAACATTTTTGTTTGGGGATTTTACAATAACATTTTTTCACTTATTATACACACTCAGATGCATTATCGTTAGAGCCCAATGTCCCTCCACTTCCTTATACTTACACACTAATTGCTTAAGATGTATTTCTGGCTATGCATTCTTTAAGGGGGGTCATAGATGATAGTTCTTAGGGGGTATTTTGTAGTGTTGTGCATTATTCAATGTATCTTTTACTCATTCTCATTTTTTGTGTTTGATTGGTTCCTACACTTATTACTCATTTGGATGCATTCTTGACTATGACCATTGTCTTCTTCATGAATGTGGATTCTTCTTGTAACTAGGGGTTCCTTGCAGTTATTTTATGTAGTTTTGCACTTATTTGGTGTCTTTTATCAATCATGTCAACTTTAATTGAGAGATACCTACGGAGGAAAGTTGATTTTACAATAGTGGTTCTTCTTAGAAAGACCAAATATGTTTCTTGGCTTATTTATATGGAACACTTGTTCATGAAAAAGGGAAGAAATGGTATTCCATTGATAAATAGACCAATTGATACACCCACTAATTATAATAAGTAAATTAAGTGGGATAACACTTGTGATAATGTTCATGGTACCTTGATGCTAAACATTTCATGGGATCTACATCACCATAAGCACCTTACCATGTTTCCTAGAGCTATTTGGAGCATACTTTAGTCTCTTTTCAGAGATCTTATTGAGATTTATATCAGTCCTACTCCTTTTTATATCATCTCTTGTAAGATTATTTTACTCTCTCCTCCTACTCCTATTTCCTATGACAACACAATCATGGTGGATAACGATTTTTCTTCTATCAAGACACCACTATAGGATGATATTTTACTAGACCTTAGTTGTCCCATTATAGCTTCTAATTTCATTATTGTTCATGATGTTATTCTTCCATATCCATCATGGATTGGTACTTTAGAGGACTCTATTGTTTCCATTAAGAATACACCTTGTGATAGCATCTATGACTCTTCTCTTCCTATGGATATATATTCTATAGATATGTGTGATTCATCTATAGTCTATTTTTTAAATTTTATTAAGTATAATGTGAATTTGAGATGGTAAAAATAAATTTAAAGGAGTAACGTCAATTGAGTATGCATATTGATATATGTGTTTTTGTTTCCCAAGGAAAGTTAAATATTTTTTGATATTAAAAGAAGATAACTTTATCATGGAGGAAGTCTGAGCATGCTCCGAAGGGGTAAGTTGACAATCTATCAGGGCACATTAGATATGAGTAATAAGATAACAATAAGTTATTTTTGAAGTAAAATATGGGTTTGATGGTACTTGTGATTGGGGATTTAGAGATGGAACAATGACCCATGGTAACATAAAAATATATATTACCATATGTATTTAATAGATACAAATAAATATAGGCACTTATATTGGATTTGTTGATGGGTTAAATAGGATTTATCATCATCTTTTCAATGCATATATTTAATTATCTATGTTAGTAGCATCTTTGGATATTTATTAGTGAAGTATTTCATATTGATAGAAATGGGTAATATACATCACATTAATTGACAATTAATGAAGCATTTCATATTCATTGGAAGGACTTGAGTCTATCTTCCTCAATTTTCCATATAGAAGTTTGTTTTCCTGGTTTCATATTTTCATAGTAGTCGCATGAAAATGGTAGCAAAATTTTGAGTCCTTATAAATATTTTACATGAGAGATAACCACAAATGTTAACCTTGTTTTTTTTTCCTATATCAATTGTTGTTTTGGAAAGAGTTAACCCTTTTGATTTGTGTACTAATAATGTCCAAGCCAATTGTAAGGGTAGTTGGCATGTGCATCCCCTTTGTATTGGTGTAATTATAATTGTATGTAGAGATGCATCTTCAAATCGGATTCTAAAGTAACTATTAAATTCTACTATAACATTATAATTCGTTCTAGTGGGTGACTCTCAAGTTTGTATATTATACTTTAAATATTTTATCCTAGAGTTTCATTTATAGATCATGCTTCTATCCACATATAGGAGGTTAATATCAGATTTATGTACTGATAATTTAATGACTCCACATCAAGTTGATAGTTCTAACCTCTTGATGGATTATTAATCCTTTTTTGGTTGTAATGAGGCACTACGTGCAATAAATCATTTCAATGAATGTAATTTACTTCTAATATGTTTATGCACATTATAATTTGTTGTAAATAGATGAATGGTAATATCAAATTCTTCCATGGTGGATAAATTTAATGCAACATCAATTCTTTTCATCAATAATTTTTAATAATCAATTATCGAGTGTGCATTTTTTATACTTTTGAGAAATTGAAGAAATATTTGTTGGTCATCAATTTTTACTTCATGTCTAAATACCTAATCCAAAGTAACATTTATTTTTATTCTTCCCATAATAGTTTTGTATGTTTTTTAATATCACATAGTGTTTTATCACTAATAGGGGGAAACTATTCTAAATACCCTACCAAAATGACTGGTCTACCTCTAAAAATCATGTTTACATTTTTACCAAATACCTAAGAAAGTTAGAAGTCTATGTTTTGTAGTATTTTTTTATATGAAACTTTTTTCATTAATCGATATGTATTTTCAATGTAATTTGTATTAAAATAATTAAGTTTATATTTGTAAATAATTTGTTTGTGGATCGACAAACTATAGTTCTTTGGTTATTGTGGTCATACAGGTCAATCCTATTTGTAACTTACCATCCATTTTTTGTTATACCTACTTTCCTTATTTTAATAAGTTGTTATAGGATCTATATATGAGCCTCTCCAATAATGAATATTGTGGGTTCTTGATTATCATTATACAAGGATAGTTTCATGGTATTAATAAATCATGTTAGAAATCTTGGAGAGAATCTTGTGAGGGATATCTTGGTAGGGAGGAAGCATCGTCAGTAAATGCACACGGTGAAATTCTTGTCAAAGAGGAAGCTTTCCTTGGTAGACCTAGTCTTTGAGAGGAATAGAATTGGAAGAGAGTTGGGGTTTTTAATGAATCACTAATCAAAGATAAAATCCATAAGAACACATTTTCAAAATAAATTAGAATAATGTGTCTTAAAAAACCTAAGAGAAAAGTGTGGAAGCTAAGGGAGGCATGCCAAGCCAAGAGGAATTTTGGTGTTCTATTTTTTGTTGGAAAAGGTGAAATTATGCTATTTAAATTGAAGCATTATGGTGTAAAATAAGGCATTACATCTGTGAGAGAGGTGTAATGCTACAAGGCACCATTTCTAGTTTTGTTTCTACTCTAAAAACACTTAGAACAACATAGTAAAGACACCATTATCAGGAGGAGGATATCACTAAGCATAATGAAACCATAGTAGGAAGTATGGCACACATATAAATCTAGTATTTCATAGTAAAGGTAGGGGAGGTATAGCTCTACATAACATCGTATCCATTGGTCATGTAAACCCAAGAGAAAAACATGGAAGCTAAAGGAGGCATGACAAGATAAGAGGAATTATGGTGTTCCATTTTTTGTTGGTAAATGTGAAATTATGCTATTTAAATTGAAGAATTATGGTGTAAAATAAGGTATAACATCTATGATAGAGGATTTGAATTTATGAGAGAGGTGTAATGCTATGAGGCACAATTTCTAGTTTTGTTTCTCCTACAAAAACACTCAAAACAACATAGTAAAGACACCATTATCAGGAGGAGGATATCACTAAGCATAATGACACAATTGGTAGGAAGTGTGGCACACGTCTAAATATAGTATTTCATCTTATAGGTTGGTGTGGGGGGGTGGGGGTGGGGGCGGGGTGTATCTCTACATAGTGTCGTATCTATTATCCATGCAAAGTAATGTACAAGTGATATCTAATTGGTTGGTAAAGTTTATATATTTTTACATTAAATCTTTTAAAAATTAGACAATTTAGGTAAATTTAATTATTTTAAATTTATTTCAAATTAAAATTTAATTCAAACTAAAATCTATTATTTTTGCCTTGGTGACTTGTATATGCTTGAAAAAATTAATGGGTAAGTATGTAGCTTGTATTATGCTTGAAAAAATTAAAGGAATTATCTATTATTTTTACCTTAGTGACTTGTATTTGCTTGAAAAAATTATTATTTTTTCCTTTGTAACTTATATTTATCTGTGTGTTCTACCTGATTGTATGTGACCATAAAGTGATCAGGTGTAGAAACCATACAGTGTGTGCTGAAATGACACTAATAGCCACACTTTATATGTGTTTGTCTGGACCAACTACCCTTTCCCATCCAGGGAAGTATAGACTTGTATTTTGGCATGGCATAAATTTCTCAAAAATATTTAGGCCCATATGAACACCAGTATTTATATGCATTTTTCATACATATAAAGGGTCATGGAAATTGAAAAACCCATACAAAAATGAATTATGAATGAAACATGTATGCAATCATAAATAAATTAGATCCACAAATCAATCCTAGCTCAGAGAAGATAGATCCTACTTACTCTTCTAATTTGTCATACATTAGATAATTGGTAACATGACCAATACACGTATGCACTAGACCTAATTAGGGGATTTGTTATCATAAATAATATCATTAGGTAGGGTTCCAAAGGATCCAGTCAAGAAAAACTATGAAATAACCCTAAATAAGTCCTATTTTTTCATATTCACTATACTAATATTAATTATAGCATATAAATCTAATCTGGTGATCACCAAAGTTTATGGCACAAAGTGGGGGTAATAGAAAACAAAATTATACATGCATAAGATACATATACTCACATCATTGTATATGAAATCTTAATGCATGGAAGAGAATTAAAAATGCATATCTATCTACTCTTATAAAGGAGGAACAAAGTTAGGAATACTTACCTTTGAATATGAACCTATCGAGACTCAATCTTTCCCTTGGCCAAGGTGGCTCATAATACATTTTTGTGGTATGTAAGGATGATAAGGATAAATAAACTCTAGGTTACACAACCTATCAATGCATCCAAAAGACTTCTCCATAAGATAAGATCTATATCTCCAAATAATGTATTAAACCTGAAGCTTGGTCCTCAAGTAGAATGGTGGATAAGCATATGCGTAATAACTATTACTTCTTGTTTTCTCTAAATAATTAGAAAATGATTATGTATATATAAGCAAATTTAACCCTAATCCCTTCTAAAAGTTTTAGCCAACAGGGTCAACCCAATCGACCTAGTATCATTATTAACAAAAACTCATTAGGTCAGAGGCTAGGTTAACCACTAGCCAACCTAGACCCTAAATGAGTTTCATCAATAAGAGTACAAGGTCAACCCAGTTGACCTAGTCATGTAAACTATTGAAAGGGATTTTATGTTAGGAAAAGGGGTATGGAAGGTGGTAAATGACTAGAGGAGTGTGAAAGAGAGAAGAATAAGCTTAAGGTAATGGTTTTTAGGAGACAAGTGTGCATATAACAAGTGGAAAAAGGGACAAAAATCATGAAAAACACTAATTGGATGCCCACCCCTTCCCTGATGCACCCCTTAGGGCATACACTCAGAGAGATTGAGACTCGATGGGTTTTTACAAGATAGAGATCATCATTAATTGATATAAGTTTTAAAATAGTATTTATAAAGATATGCCCCATTCAAATTTCATCATGTGTCATGTAAGTGCAACATGGGATGATGATTTAGGAATAAAACATGATGACACATAATGTTGATGCTAAGTAAAATATAGTAAGGAGCAAATAAGATAAATGAAAGAAAAAAATTGAAAAACACATACATTTACTTACTTTAGTGTTGTAGATAAAGGAGACTGAAAGGGATGTGAAGGTGTCTACTATAAATAACGTTAGGTGAACCTGTAGAGATTAGTGAACAATCATATTTTTTACAATATAGGCATATAATAGTGGAAAATTTCTCTATGACGTTAAGATTCTAAAAACTTTTATGGTTTAGAAAATGAGTTAGTAAAAAAAAAGATATGATCAAAATAAGGAATCTGATGGTAAATTTTTGAAAGGCAAATAATTGTATATAGTAACTTTAAATTAGGTGAAAAATAATTCATTTGCCATTATTTGACTGTTCTAAGAGAAAAATAAAGCTTTGAGAGACCTAGTGAAAGCTGAAAGAGCCAAGATGGTGAGGAGATTACAACTAAAATGAGGAGGACACTTAGTGGATGCAACACAGGTAGGCAACTAAGAATTTCAAATTTGTTTTAAGTATTTTATTTGAAATTGAGTGTTTCTATATAAATTTATAAATTAGATTACTTCAAGAGACTAGAATGAAATTTAGGAAGTTGCTAAGGAAACTAGAGGTTAAATGGGGAAATGGGTTGAAAGGAATCAAAGGAATAAATGGCAAAGGCATTTATTAAAAGTGGGTCAAAGAGTCAGCAGTTTGAAAGAACTAGGTCGACCTAGTCGACCTAGTAGGTTGAAAATTAAGTTTGATAGGGTTGACCTAGTAGGTATGGGATGACTTAGTTATTTGCATAAGAGGGATGACTTAGTACCCCTTGGCTGAATTACTTGGTTAACTTAAAATGCTGATTTAGTATTAAGGGGGGAAATGAAAGGGCTGACCTAGTATTATTGGGTGGACTTAGTATGCTACTAAGTGGCTAGTATAGTACTAAAATGCAAGAATTTGGCCAATATAGTAAATTTAAGGCCTAGGGTGCCCAACTGAGAACTAAGATAATGAGGCTAAAAGTAGGTCAAATTGATAATAAATTAATAGATTTGAAGCAAATTAGGTGGTTTTTGGTTAAAATTAAGAATGCATTTTGATTATAAGTGACATGAAAGTCTAATACATCTTTTGTTATTTGATGGTTGTAATGGCATCAAAGATTTTGGTGATTTAGGGATGCATCTTGCCTACCAGATCTATTGGAGTGCCTGATGAAGATAAAATGAGCTAGATTGAGCATGCTAGGCTTGGGAGGTATCATGGAGATGTGATGAGTTCCACTGAGTGTTGATCTAGTGGGCATGTTTCTAGGAGCCTGAGAGTGCTTGATAATACTTTTAGATGGGTGGTGGATGGTGATACTATAAAGGTTGGTATCACATTAGAGGATTTCTATGCATTACTTAGAATTCCTATAGAGGGGATGTCGGTAATCACAAGGATACCAGATGATCAAGAGGAGAGGAAGGCATTAGCCTGATGGGTGATGTGCTTGAATAGGATTTACCTAAGACCAAGGGTGAGTCTATTTTATGTCTATATTTCCTATATTCTAGATATCCAAAAGGCTATAATAGGACTTATGATAACAAGAGTGTTGTGTCATAAATCAGACAGAAAGGTACTATTATATGTGATAGCCTTATACCAATTGATATTAGAGTAGGGGGCACTTTATGACTTGGATTCTATCATTTAGGTTCAGCTCATGCATGATATTTATGGGATGTTATCTAAAGGGGAGAAGACCATAGGGATAGAGGTAATTTTGAGCGACTTTATATATGAGAGGTTCTTGATATATCAACTAGCTAAGTTACCCTATGTGGTCGATGATCTATTACCTCACATTTTATGATGAGAAAGGATTAGGTACTATGGGTTATGTCCCATATGATAGTATTGTATATGGTCAAATGAAGAGAGATTATGTGGCATCTCTATGCACACATTATGATAGTTTGGTTGAGTTGGAGGATGGTGGCACTAGAGTTAGCATGAGTGTGGATAACATGCCACTATACTTGGTGGGTAGAGCTGCATCTAGTGGCATGTTTGCCAAGATAGATTAGACTTCCTCACCCAATGTTACTATAGTGGTGCCCACATTTTGGGCTCAACATGTGAGAGATTCGATGGGGAGAGGAGGAGGAGGAGCCCCAATCATAATATTGGAGATCAGACTGCAATGTGAGAGATCATGGACAAGTCAAACATGATAGCTGGTAGTTAGAGAGGGTTTGGATGTGGATCTAAGAGTACCATAAGTACTATAGACATCACCACAATAGGAAAAGTGATGACCACCTTAGTCACACCACTAAAAAAGATGACAATAGTAAGAGAGAGTGCAAAGGGTGGTCATTCAAGACAACCCATCAATTGACCTAGGGCATATCTGATCTATATAAGCATGACTAAGGTGAGGCTTGAGACATATAAAGGTGGTGAACCTAGGGTTTTATTTGATTGGGAGGCATTCCATGAATGAGGTACTTAGAGGATGGGTTGATGAAGAGATCATGCTCAATAGATAAGCAAATAAGGAGATAGTGATTGGTGACATCGAGATAGATAATATATGGTTGAAATTTATTCAAGCTTTGAAAATAGAATACAAGTTGTATAAGATTTGTTTGATAGATTGTAGATAGATAGTTTTTGAGATATTTCTGTGATCTAACATATATCAGGTTTAAATGTTGTAGATCTTGTGGATGTAGAGGATACTAGATGGGGATCCCTGGTTAGGGGAACACTCCATGATATTTAGATAGGGCACTGATGCTATACAACACTACCTTACTAGATAATCCTATGGTAACATCTGCTCCAACTCAAGTGAACTAGTTCAGACTAGTAGGAGAGGCCATGAGGTAGTTATAGGCATGCAGAGATGGGCTATAGCCACTATCAAGGGTAGGAGTGAGAGAGTCATAGGCATGGAAGACCTTGGCATAAGAGAGAGCCATGTATTTGGCTACCACTATTTAGCTAGGATAGGTACAGGCCTAGGTGACCAACTTATAGGGATAGGTAGCAGGATTGAGATCTCAGGCATCCTCTTTATAGCACACTATTTAGAGGGGATTATCTAAGGCATCTATTGGTAGTATGGCTAGGCCATGAGATAGACATGATAAAGTACTTCATGTTGAATCTCCTCAATAGAAAATGTAGGAAAGCTTGAAGGATCATACTGATGAGAATAATCATGCAAGGTATGCTCAAGATAATGCATGGGAGTTCGTTTTATAGGAGATAAAGTTGTGACTAGTGGAGAATGTGCCATGGGTTAGGGACTCACAGGTGGAGAAGGATCCATAAGTGAAGGAAGGTCCACAGGTGAATGATTCACAGGTGAAGGAATAGTAGGTGGAGAAGGGACCATAAGAGGAGATGGAACCATAGTAGGTGGAACCATGGGGGAAGAAGGGGAAGCCTTATTGTGAAAATGACTTGTGAGAGGAAGGGTAGAAGGTACAAGAATAGTTAGGAGGTGATACTTAAGATGCTACTAAAGGATGCGTTAATAATCAATGTGACGTGTGCCACATTAGTGCTAGAGATAATATACATTTATATACTAAGGAATGTACTCAGGTAATACTTTTGGGATAGGTATAGCCTTTTTTGAGGGTTGAGGAGTGGTGGGATGTAAGGTATTGATATATTGTCATGTTGTGTGACAATACGTGGATGAATGGTTATTTGTGTCATGGAAGCAATATATATGGTTGTGAGTAGTCTTGGTTAGTGTACTCACAGGATGAGGTGGAACAAAAGCTTAGGGATATTGGTATAGGGAACAATATCTAGTCTAGTGATTAATAATTTTATGAATGTAAGGCTGATCAACCCATTTGGTGGGTGAAGGAGCCAACTAAGGTAAGGGGAGCAAACCATCACCAAGAGAAGGTGGGGTTGGTGGAGAGATTGGACAAGGCTCAAATGAAAAGCAATAGGATAAAAAAAAAAGAGAATAAAATATAGAATAAGGGAGAATGGAATCCAAACTAGGCTCTACCAAGGGAGGGGTGAGGTCCATAGAAGGATGAAGAATAATCATACGCATCTTAAAGATAAGTAAGTTAGAGGGGTTGTGGTATCTAGAAAAGCAAGAGGGACTATTCATAACATGATACATAAGCATACTCTAATGAGGTTCTTCAATAATTAGTGTCAGTACCATCTCTAACCTATGACAAAGAGGAAAAATACTAAAATTAGGAAAAATATAAGATGGAATACATGAAGATATATCAAAAGACTATAGCAAAGAGGAATGATAATGAATACTCTCAGCATCTCAAGCTTGAACTGGACCTCCTAAGAATGGATCATCTAAGGTATAGCCGTAATCATAATCAGGTATATGAAGATCAATGGTGTAGGTGAGGATGACCTTGACATCTGATGTGGTGTGATGAATGGAATGTCAAGTATTAGTTAGGACAATAGGTATATCATCACAAGGTGGTTGATGAGAACAAGGTTGCAAAGAAGTGGGAAGTTGAGAGATGAGATGAGGTGAGAAATTAAAATTTTTAATCTTGAGATTGATCTTGTCAGGCTCATCATCATCAAAATCTAGGAGGTTAGGGAAATATTCCCAGTGAGTTTAGGATGATGATTGTAATCTCAGGTGGAATTGATAGGAAATTTAAATCATTGAGATTAATGAAATGAAATGCTTGGCAAGGGGTCAAGGGTAGGAATATTGAATACACCACATTCTTGATTTTTTTTTAAATTCTAAGGATTGGTATCACATTGAATCTTGTAGATGGATCCATTATGAGTAAATTTTATGCATTGAAAATCAAAAGAGGTAATTGATCACATATGATGAGTCTATGGAATACAAAACAAAATGTTATAGGAGAAGGGAAAGTTGAATATCATTACTTTCACATGAATGGTGATAGGTGGGATGGAAATAAGGAACCACACACAACCTAAAATAGGAATTTGCCTTCGGTTATAGCCTTGACATGTGTTTTGAGTAGACTTAAGATTGCATTTAGAATATCCAAGGGTTTTGATAAAATAGAGAGAGAAAATACAAGTGTTATAATCCTCATCAATCAAGGCATACTTGACTTGGATATCACCAATTTGGACACCGATAAAAAGAGGAGGATCATCTACATGAAGAAAAATCTCATTGAGGATCATAGAAGTGATGGGGAATTCAAGGGAAAGAAAAGTGTCCATTGTTTAATCATGTACGGACATCTCTTTATATTATTTCAATATGATATCTTCTGATCTAGATAAGGTGGCTTCATATCATGATAGGGGAGGATAAAGGATGTTCATTTCAAACAAAAGTTGCATAAGATGGTTACAAGGACATGGAGAGGTCCTCATAAGTTTGAGAAATGAGAAATGAGATGGGATATTAGTGAGTGTCATGCTAGGATCCCACTCATCATAACCTATAATAGGATTTTTGGAAAGAGGTACATAGTGTTTAAGGGGGTCCTCAGATGGAGGAGCCAAAGTACATGTGAATTTATATTGATAAGAGGTAGAAGGTTTAATTGGAGGACACATTTTTTGATTATATTGAGAGGATGGGGTGATTGATGTAGGTTTTTTTTGAGATATATTAGAAGTGTTGATATAAGTTTGAGTATCATTGATGGTAGGTAAAGAGGCTAGAGGGATGGTAGGAATGGTATGAGAAGTGTTATCCAAGAGGGGTGTTAGAATTGGATCATCAAAATATATAAGGTCATCTTGCCCCAACTCGTTTAAGTGAGTTAGATAATAATCTTGGATAACAAAAAATGTGCGAGACAATGGAGGTGTGTAATGGGTTGAGGATTAATGAAAGCAACCACCCTTAGCTTATTAGTCATATTAACCACATTCTCTTTAGGAGTTGGGTCATTAAGACTATCAACATTACTAGTAGAGGGGGTGAGCTTGTCTTGGTTATCTTGGTGATTGGAAAGAGGATATTTATAGATGGCCAAATGAGTATTATCCTAATTCAAATCTTAATATTTCATTTATATTTCATGGGCCTTGAAATCAATGTCATAGGCTTGTTGGCATTGATGATTGATATAATCATGGTCAAAATTGGGACCAAGAAGGAAATCCATAGCCAAATTATGAATTTGCATATAGGTCTCATGAGAATAACCCCAACTAGCATGAAACCAACAAAATTTAATGGGAGCATACAAACATTTCATGGGACAAGTGGGAGCAAGTTCTCATAGGAGAGGCCTTTGTATATGTTTTTTTAATTTTGATAGGGATAAAGGTTTTTGAACATTGATGTTGTTGGCTGAAGACAAATGAGGAATTGTTCTGTGGTTAGGAGGGGAAGCTTATTCTAAAGTTTGGTTGGGAACAACAACTTGAATAGTATGAATGGTATCATAAGAGTCAATGACACCATCATTGGTAGCATGATGATTATTATTCTTGAGTAACATGTGAGTACCCATAGAAGGTTGGGATGGATTGAATTAATGCATAAGGAAATATTGACATTTAATTTGGTCAATATCCTCCTCCAAAGTACATGGAGAGAGAGAGTTCAAACCCAGTATTGCAACTTAGGAAAAAGGGCATTGGTAAATAGATGGAAAAGGTTATCATTAGCCATATTATGTTGACATTTATTAGACAAGTTCTTCCATAATTTAATGAAATATTGTGTGGTTTCAGTCTCAAGTTACTTACAATTCAAAAAATGGGCCAAGGTATTCTCAAGGAGATCACTAGTTTAAAACTCTTGGACTAAAGCATTAACTAAATCTTCTAAACTAGTGATGGAATGAGATCTAAGTGGGTTGTAACAATCTAAAGCATCACGTATGAGATTTTTGTCTAATAGTTTAGTAGCATCAAAGTTATTTAATTTGACCTAGTCCTTATATAGAATTCCAATTTTTAAAAAATGAAGAGTAAGATAATTGACCCATTGTAATAAATGGTAGGGGTGATACCTCCTATATCGATATTATCAATTTGAGATGTAAGAGGTTCATTTCAAATATGTTTTATTGTTTTATTAACAAGATGAGTTTGAGGGATAAGACTACCATGGGAATTCGAAAGAAGAGGTGGGGTAACATTTTGAGTATGTGTGCCCCATGGCATCTATTTAGGGTGGGTTTGAAGATGGATAAGGTTATTTTATATTTGCGTCATTTGATTTACATTATTAGCTTGAAAATAATTCATTTGATATAGAGTTTGTAATAGAAGTTGATGGGTTTGAGTTGCATTATTAGCATTATTTAAAGTATTAGAATTGGTAGGAGTGGCTTGGATACCACTATGGGTGTTAGTAGGAACTTGAGAAGAACTTTGAATAAGTGAGGCACTAGTGACATAATTTTCTTGTGTGGAAAAAGGTGGACTAGTAAAGGGATGCTAAGAAGCAACATTAGAGGCATGATTACCTTGGGTAGCAAATGATGCACTATTGGAAGGATTGTGAAGAGTGGGTCTTGGAAGAGGCCCACTAAATGTAGAACCTCCCATGTTAGTAGATATAATAAGCATGGAGGTGGAGGAAATAAAAGATGAAGAAGTCATGGTATGTTAAGGGGTCAAAATAGATGGAAGAGGGTGAGAAGAAAAGAATATAGTATCCCCAAATTCATGTGAGAACATTGGAGAAGGTGAATGAGATTCGTCGACTTGACCACTTATCATGAGATGGTAGATAGTAGAAGGATCCCTTCCTCAATGTTGAGGAAACTCATTAATGAAGAAGAGAATTTTTGGTGTATACTCTAATTTGAGTTATTCTTCAAGTTAGAAGAGAGGATTTTAGAGTGAAGAGGAATGAGAAGGGCTCCCATAGTTTATAGTGAGAGTGGCTATATGTAGATTACCTTCATCTAGGATAGGAGCCACAAGCTAATTATGCAAGAACCTATTAGGTTTTTTAAGACTCATCATATCCATTAAATTTAACTCAGTATTGTCTTCAAACAAGAATTTTGTGATAAAAGAGAGAGAATAGGAACAATAAAGGTTGATGAAAAATAAGGAGAGATAAAATTTAGATAAGAGTATAGAGTCGATTGGGTTGACCTAATACTAGAAGTAGGGTCTAAAATTTAAGTTAACAAGGATACAAAGTCAATAGGGTCAACTTAGTACTATTACTTGAGATAAAGAATAATATGATAAGGATATAGAGTCGACTAGATCAACTTAATACTATAACCTGAGAGGTAGAAATGAGTACTAGGTCGACCAAGTCAATGTAGTACTAAAAGTATGGGAAACAAATAGTCTATAAGAGACTATGTCTAACAGAATGAAAATGTTTTGAAAATAGGGGAAAAAATTGCAATGTACTTTAAAGAAGGAAATGAAAGAAAATGAACACTCAATTGGGTTGATGATAATGATCCAATTGACTCACATAGCACAAAACCTTTCACCAATGCTTGCCACTACAATTTTTTTCAATTCAATATACAATGAGAAAAGAACAAGCAGTCAACTTGAAAAAGTAAATTCTAAGTAAATGGTCAACCTGAATATTATTAGATTATTATAAAGTGTTATTTTAATTGTGATAGGGACGCTAGCTAAAAATAGGGAACTAGAAATCAATCTATGGATGGTTTCATGATGTTTAGGATAAAAGGGATCTATGTTGGCAATGGTACTAGCTTGGTATTAGGGCCTCCCCCTTCACTTCACAGTCCCATAATGATAAGGGTGTCAGGGGCTTTGCCAATATATACCATTAACCATGTGTTTATACTTGGCCAGAAAAGCAAGGTGGCTTCCCCCATGGTGATGAAATCCAAGTAGGTAGGCCTTGGGTAGACAAATGTTTAGATGCATTTTGAAATTATGTAATTTGGTAGTGTGTGCAAGAAATAAAAAAATAGTGAAACTAAATAGTATATTGAAAACCACCTAATTAAACTATGTGATCTATTCTAAGCATGAAATTAATTGAAAATGAAAGTGTGAAGTAACTACTAGCATATAGTTATCAATTCCTAATTTAAGAATAATATAGAGTTGGTTTAGATGATAATGTATGCAAACATTATAGAATAGAGTCGACAGTGTCACTACTATTCTATAGAAGCTAGAGTCCTTAATAACTATGTCAATTAGGTTGACTTCGTATTTTAGACAAAAAAGTACAAAATTAGGTTGACCAAGTTGACCTAGCTTATTGTATGATTATAGTTTTGAGTACTACAAATTTTACATAATAGAACTTTAAGGAATAAATGAATTGAAAGAGAGAGAAATAAAGGAACCTTGGTGGTTTAAAAGATGATAAGGACTAAAGTGCCTTGAATGATGCTTACAAATTTCTACCAACTATGTCAACTGGGTCAACCTAGTTATTCAATTCCCTATTTGTTGAAACTTGTTAATATGGCTATACTAGCTTGGTCGACCTAGTTTGTTATCTAGAAGTTGTCTAGAATACTAAGTCAACTTGTTCGACCTAATTTGTTGTTTTAGAGTTGAATAAGAGTACTGTGTTGACCTATTTGATCTAGTAACCTTTATCAGATGAAGACCTGCATAAAAAGAACAAAGTCTTTTTTGATGTAATTATGTGTTAAACCTATGCAGAGAAGTTAGAAACTATATCATCACTGTTAACCTAGTATCATAAATATAGAAAATAATAAAATAAAATAATAAAAATGAAAAATGTGAAAGAAAACTTGCAAGGGTTAGAGTCACATCAGGTTCACCAGAATGTATGCAATCAAAAATGCATTAGATCCATAAATTAATCCTAGCTCAAAGAAGATAGATCCTACTTACACTTTTGATTTGGGATACATTAGATAATCAGGAACATGATGAATACATAGATCTACTATACCTAATTATAGGATAGCTTATCACAAATAATATCACTAGTGAGGGTTTCAAAGACTCCAGTCAAGGAAAACTATGTAATAACCCTAACTAAGTCATATGTTTTCAAATTCACTATACTAATAACAAGTAAAGCAAAGAAATCTAATCTAGTGCTCACCAAATCTTGTGGAAAAAAGTGGTGGAAATAAACAACAAAATTAAAGATATATAAGAGACATATGCTCACATTAATGTATAAATAATCCTAATACATGGAAAAGAAGTACAAATGCATATCTATCTACTCTTACAAAGGAGGAAAAAAGTTAGGAATACTTACCTTTGAAGATGAACCTGTCAAACCTCAATCTCTCCCTTGGCATAGTTGCTTCACAAGAGGTTGTTTTGGTATTAAGGATGATAAGGATAAATAATCTCTAGGCTACACAACCTATCAATGCATCCAAAGGACTTATCCACAAGACAAGATCTGTATCTCTAAAGAAAGTATGAAACCATAAACTTGTTCCTCAAGTAGAATAGTGGATAAGCAAATATATAATATCTCTTACTTCTTCTTCTCTTCTCTAAATAATGGAAAAATGATTATGTATATATAGGTAGATTTAACTCTAATCCTTTTTAAAAATTTTGACCAACAATGTTGACCCAGTTGACCTAGTATCATTATTGACAAAAATTCACTAGCTCATGGGGTAGGTCGACCAAGAGCTAACCTAGGCCATAAATGAGTTTCACCAATAAGAGTACAAGGTCAACCCAGTCGACTTAGTCATGTAAACTATTAAATGGGGTTTTAGGTTAGGAAAAGGGGTACAAAATGTGGTAAATGACTAAAGGGGTGTACAAGAGAGAATAACAAGCT
This sequence comes from Torreya grandis, assembly GCA_037957365.1. Lineage (NCBI taxonomy): Eukaryota > Viridiplantae > Streptophyta > Pinopsida > Cupressales > Taxaceae > Torreya > Torreya grandis. The sequence continues at coordinate 101,931 of JARHVA010003415.1, read as the reverse complement.
TAGGGGAATGGTTTTTAGGAAACAAGTATACAGATAATAAGTGGAGACAATAATCCTATGAAGTACCAATGGTTTACCCACCCCTTTCCCTGTGCACCCCTTAGGGCATGCACTCAGAGATATTGAGACTCAATGGGTTCCTATAATATATAGAGCATCAATAATTGATATAAGTTTAAAATATTATGTGCATACACAACATATGAACATATCCATTAAAACCCACCATTTCTAAGAAATGAGAGGTCACTTACATTACATATTCGAGGGTGGCATTGATCCTGCTTGCCTTCTAAGAATAGGTAATTTATTCTTTGACTGTGAAAGATGAAATATTGTATTAAACTATTCCCTTCTTGATTCTCCTTTCATGAAGTAGTTAACCTTGTCACCATCAACCCATGCAACCCATAAGTCATTTTTGTTGACACCAATAAAATTATCCCATTTGAGATAGTTGCAATCAAATAAACTCGGGTCTTGGCATCTATAAATGGAGATGTATAATTTTTCCTACTTATTTTCCATTTGTTGTTGTAGAAAAGGCTAAAGTTTCATTTAACCATTTCACAACATAATTTAAAAAACTATACTCAATATTACCCACTATAATGTTAAACATGGAAATATGTTTAACATATGGAAAATGGGACACATTGTAAAATGCAGTCATTGGTATAAAATTAAAATGTATCTTGGGTTATTCAAAAACACAACATTACAAAATTAAGTAATCAACACATAAGCATAATCCAATCACAATATCATCAAAACAACATATATTAATTGATGCAATTCTTAGTAACATAAAAAAATATGATGAGACAACAACCTATATTAGTATAGTTTGAATAGAATAGTCTGCACATTAGCGAAATTAAACTGAATAGAAGGCTATCCCAATTTCTAATATAATTCCCCAGTTATTTTATTGCTACTATATTATGTGGAGAATTTGAAGGTTTATTATTACTACTTAAAAAAATGGAAGATTGGTTTTGTGTGTTGGATGGTAGAAAGGAGACCAATTAGCTATCGACTAGCATCAACTCAATGTTTGATGTATACCAACTACGTAGATGTAGATAACAGTTGTGGAGGTGTACACAAATGAAGAATATAATGAACACACATTAAATAATATAGATATAGAACCACCCATAGTATGGTATTAAGGATGTTAATGTATGTTATAGTAGTATATTTAGAATAAAATAGTTTTCACATTAATAGAACTAAACTGAATAGAAGGATATAGTGATTGTACCCATTTTGAGTTCAAGTCAAAATTTATCCCTTTTTTAAGTTCATACATCAAATTATTTTTTAGATCCTCCATTGTGTGAATATGTGGAATGTTTATGGACACTCTTTATGGACATGTATGATTTACTAAGTGTGTCAGCTAATAGAGAGGAGAGTAGGAAGCTATCAACTAGAATTGACTCTATTTTTGATGTATACCAACTGCATAGATGTAGATAATGGTTGTGGAGGTGTATGTTAATGAAGAACACAATGGAAGCATGCTAAATACTATGGATAAGGAACCACCCATAGTAGGGTATTGAGTATGTTAATGTATGTTACAATAGTATAATATGAATAGAATGGTCTACACATTAGTGGAATTGTATAATAGAAGGATATAGTGATTTTACACATTTCAAAGTCAAATCAGATTATCCCCTAATTTAACATAAATCCCCAATTATTTTATAGCTACTCAATTTTATGAAGAAGTTAAATGTTTATTATCTTACCTTAATGAAATGTAAAACTTATTATGTGTGTTATCTAATATAGAGGATACAAATAAATTATCGACCAATGTTGGCTTGATGTTTGATGTATACCAACTATGTAGATGTAGAGAACATTTGTGGATGTGTATGAGACTAAAGAATACAATAGCAACACACTAAATAATATAGATACATAATCCCCATAGTATGGTATTGAGGATGTTAATGTATGTTATAGTAGTATAGTCTGAATATAATAGTTTACACATTACTAGAACTTAACTTAATAGAAGGCTATGGCAATTGTACCCATTTTTAGTTCAAGTTTGATTTTCCCCTTTTTTTAAGAATACTTAAAATTATTTTGTAGATACACTATTATTTGAATATGTGAAAATTTTATGGAATTTATATACTAAAATTTATAATTGATTAAGTATATTAGCTAGTAGAGAAGAGAGCAGGAAATTATCGAATAGCATCAATTCGATGTTCAACATATACGAATTTCATAGATGTAGAGAATGGATGTATATAAATTAAGAACACAAAGGTAGAATGCTAAATATTATGAACAAGAAACCACCTATAGTAGGGTATTGAGGATTTTAATGTATGTTACAATATTATAGTACTAATAGAATGGTCTGCACATTAGTGGATTTTAAAAGAATATAAGGCTAGGGTAATTTTACCCATTTTAAGGTTAAATCAGATTATCCCCTTATTTAACATAAATACCCAATTCTTTTGTAGCTACTTTATTAAGTGAATAAGTTAAATTTTTATGATATATCCTTGCTAAAATTGATTGTGTGTTGGCTAGTAGAAAGGAGACTAAGAAACTATTAACCATCATTGACTTGATATTTGATGTATATCGACTGTGTATATGTAGAGAATAATTGTGGAGGTGTATGTGATTGAAGAATGCAATGATAGCATGTTAATAATATGTACATGTAACTACCCCTATTATGGTATCAAGGATGTTAATGTATGTTATAATATTATAGTCTCAACATAATAGTCTACACATTAGTGGAATTGAATTCAATAGAAGGCTATGGCAATTGTACCCATTTTGAGGTCAAGTAAGATCCCCATTTTTAATAATACACCAAATTATTTTATATAAAATGTCTTTTCAAAGATATGGAATGTTTATATAATCTCTTTACTAAAATTTAAGATTGATTAAGTGTGTTGACTAGAAGAGAGGAGACTAGGAAAATATCAACTAGTGTTGGATTGATGTTTGATGTATACAAAATGCATAAATGTAGAGAAAAATTATAGAGGTTTATGTGAATTAAAAACACAATAGAAATACTCTCAACAATAAAAAAAAATAACCACTTGAATTAGGGTATTGAGGATGTTAATGTATGTTACAATAATATAGCTTGAATATAATGATCTGCACATTAATAGAATTGAACATAACAGAAGGCTATGGTGATTTTACCTATTTCAAAGGTCAAATCAGATTATCTCCTTCTTTAACATAAATCTCAAATTATTTTATAGATACTCCATTGTGTGAATAATTTGAATGTTTATGATCTATTCTTACTAAAATTTAGGATTGATTATGTGTGTTAGCTGCTAGAGAGGAGACCAAGAAGCTATTAACCAATGTCAGCTTGATGTTTGACATATACCAACTTCATAGATGTAGTGAATGTTTGTGGAGGTGTATAGAAATGAAGAAAACAATGATAATTCATAGCAGAATATAGATATGAAAACACCCATAATATGGTATCGAGGATGTTAATGTATGTTACAATAGTATAGTTTGAATAGAATAGTCTGCACATTAGTGGAATTGAACTAAATAGAAAGATATGGCAATTGTACCCATTTTGAGGTAAATTCATATTTACCCCCATTTTTAAGAATACATCAAATTAATTTTTAGATACACTCTTACACAAATATTTTGAATGTTTATGGATTCTCTTTACTAAAATATACAATTGAGTAAGTGTATTAGCTGGTAAAGAGGAGAGATAAAAACTATTAGCTAGTGTTAGCTTGATGTTTGATGTATTTCAACTACATAGATGTATAGAATAGTTGTAGAGGTGTACGCAAATGAATAATGTAAACACAACATGCTCAAGATTACAAACAAGGAACTAACCATAGTAGGGTATTGAGGATGTTAATATATGCTATAGTAGTATAGTCTAAATAGAACAATATGCACATTAGTGGAATTAAAAAGAATACAAGGATATGATGATTTTACCCATTTGAAGGTCAAATTTTATTATCCCATTTTAAAAAAATAAATCCCCAATTACTTTATAGCTACTCCATTGTACAAATAAGTTGAATATTTATGCTATCTCCCTTTTCAAATGTTTAAGTAATTATGCATGTTGGCTAGTATAGTGGAATCTAAAAAAGTATAGACCACCATTGACTCAATGGTGGAGATATAGAAACTTTGGAGATGAAAATAATAGATGTGGCACTATACGCTAATGAAGAATGCAAAGGCACCTCCCACAAGACTACAAAAATAAAACCACACTATATAAGGATATGAAAGATGTGAATACATTTTAGAGTTATATAATTCAAATGAAATAAGGACCTCATTAGAAAAATTGAATACTATATCAAGATATGTGATTTTTACCCATTTTAAGGTCAAAAAAATGTTTCCCCATTTTATATAAAATTTGATATTTAAAAAAAAAATGTGAAGTATAGAAGCTCAAAACTTTTAGTCCCTAAATTAAGATTTAGTTGTGAAAGAAAAAACCACCTTATATTCTTCCTTTTGAGTGATAAATAATCCTCATATGTGTGTTTATATATCTTAGCCATGTAATTTTAGTATTTGATGGTTCATCTCTAACCCTCATAGTTTCCTTGAACCTACTATGCAAAGTTTGTTCTATTTTTTCCTTAAGAATGAGAAATTTATTTTAAGGGATGCATCTAAATACATCAAAATTTAGACTCTAAGAGGTGATGAAACATGTAAAAATGACATTCATGTTTTTAGACACCTATCTGGGTGTGTCCTTGAAGACAGTTCATTTATTAGACATGCGAGTCAAAATATATGTGACCTATTGACCAACCTACTTTTTCTAAAGAGAAATTTGGTTACGAGAGAAAACATGCCACCTTTTATAGATCATAGCTTATGGTAAATAATTGTAAATAAGGTGATCAGATGAATCTTACATAAACATTTAGGATCTAATGGTTTTTTTGGCCCCCTCATGGTTCTCTAACAAACCCTATGCAAAGTTTGTTCCATTTTTCCCCTTAGGGACAAGAAGACTCTCTTACTAGATGCATCTAGCTATGTGAAAATTTTGAATCCAAGGCCTAAAGGACAATGTAATAATTCTATTATTATATTTACACACCCATCTAAACATGTCCATGAAGACATTTCATTGATTGGGCTAGTGAGTCAAAAGATATGTGACCTAGTGACAAAATTGTAGTTTCTAAAGAGAGATACTCTTCCTCCCCATTGATACTCTTCCTCCCCATTGTAGTACTACTTAGAGACAACACTCAAGATTATCAATGATAAATGAGTTATCACGACTTGATCTCTTGAGATCTTGGTATCCATTATTTTATTAGGATGTATGTCGAAGGAATGTAATTGTAATATGTACTTGTATATTGAATAATAGTTGTTATATTGTCAAACCAGTCATAGATGTATCCTATGATGATTATTTCCCTTGGAATTGAATAAGATGTACATTGTATGTAGTATTTAAATTTGAGGAATTATTGTTCTTGGATATGATATAGATGTTGTATTGTTTATCTCTTTGGAATGAATGTTAAGTTAATTATTTAATTATTTTATAAAAAATAATTACTCTATTTTATAAGTACAACTTGAGGGGTTGTCATATTTTGGTATCAAAGCTCAGGCTAAAACTCTAGGACTAAATGAGTCCACTAATATTTTATTATTCTTATTTTCAATGAGGAAAAAAAATGGTACAAAACAGAGCATCGAGTGAGGGTCCTTTGTATGTTAATGACAATAAACCTCCATTTAATCGTAATATTATTGCTACTGAGAATTCAACTAAGTTGGATCAAATCCTCACAACCATGAATGATATCAAGAATTGAATTAAAACCCTAGAATGAGAAGTTCATGACCAAGGTGAGGAAGAATGCGAGGAAGAATCTATCAAGCACCAAGTCGAACATGAAGGCACACTTAATGCAAGAACTCAATTGGTTGAAAAATTGTTGAGGGACATGAAGAAGGTGAATCCAGAAAATTTAAATGGAACTATTTTGGGTGATGGAGCTGAGGCTTAGTTGATGGAGATAGAAAAGTATTTGGAGATTCACAATTACTCAGAAGTCACCAAAGCATATTATAGAGCTTACCAGTTGGCTAGTGAGATATCTAATTGGTGGGCTAAAAAGATGGAAATGAGACTTAGCTCTACCACCACAACTTGGTAGCATTTTTTGAAATTATTTAGGTCATGATGGTTACCTCAATTTTACTTTGATCAAAATCTCATAGATTCTAGAATTTGAGGCATGGAGAGTTGTCAGTAAATGAGTACTAGGAGTAGTTCATGAAACTTATGAAGTATGTACCATAATACCAAGTAGATGAGAGATTCAGAATCAGGAATTTTATCATGGGACTAAGACCTTAGATAGATGGTGAGGTAGATGTACATGGACCTTCCACCATGGACCAATTTTTTTAGAAGGTGGTGAAACAAGAACAAAAGTTAAAGTCTCTTACTCAAGTCAGGGAAAAGAACATGAAAAGTTTAAAAATTCTAAGCTAACATTCAAGAAGAATTAGAAGCAGAGGAAAGGAAATGTCAAGGTCTAGCCAAATAACCAAAATTCCAAATTCAACAAGGGTTTTAATAATAATAAATTAGGTAATGACTTTAAGGGAAACTTTTAGGGAAACACTGAATCTAAAAAGAAAGGACCACCAAGCAATTTTTTCAATTGTAGAGGAAATCATTATTCTCGTGAATGTTTTGAGAACAAGAAAAAAGGCCCAAATTATTAGTATCATAATTTATAGAAATGTATTCATGTAGTAATTGATAATTAACAAGCAAAATTTCAAGCAACAGCCATAGAACTATCAATTATTTTGTTTGAACACTTGGTTTTTGTTTTAATAGATACAGGGGACACTGAATGTTTTATATCTCTTAGAATGCTTAGAAAATTTCTTAAAAAAGATATATATATATATATATATATATATATATATATATATGGAAAATGCATAGTCTATACAATATGGGAATGACTCAAAAGTCATGGTTAGTAAGTGTCTAGCTAAGGTAGTAATTGAGTTACCTAAATTATCAATAGTAGTGTATTTATATGTAGCACCACTAGGGTCAAATGACATTAAACTTGGAGTCAACTAGCTTACCAAACATAAGGCAAAGGTTGACTATTAATAAAATAAAGTTGAGTGTCTAGTTGATCTTGGAAATTAGACAAATTTAGGGAGAAAAAAGAGAGTTGTGGCTTAGATAGATTTATTAATGAAACTCAAGAGGGCTCAAGAGAAAGGGTACTAAGCATTTATCTTCAAGATAAATGAGATATAGGAATCTATGGAACCATCTCTCAAAGATTATCCATTTCTTAAAAATTTCCATTATGTGTTTCTGGAAGAACTACCAAGTTTACCTCCTAAATGTGAGTTTGATTTCACTATTGACATCATACTTGGATTGGAACATCAATATAAGGCACTATATAAGATGACAACCAAAAATTTGGTTGAGTTGAAGGCTCAACTCTAGGAACTATTATCAAAAGGGTTGATTAGGCCTAGTGTATCACCATGGGGGCAACAGTTGTTTTTGTGAAGAAGGATGGTACTCTTCGACTCTGCATCGATTACAAAATGTTGAACAAAGAAACTATCAAAAACATGTATCCACTACCTCATATAGATGATATTTTTATCAAATGTGTAGAGAAATGGTCTTTTAACATATAGATATTAGAGAAAGATATTATGTGTTATGGATTCAGGATGAGGATATTATGAAAATAGCCTTTAAGACTCCCTATGGGCATTATGAGATCATGGTGTTACCTTTTGGGTTGACCAATGCCCCAATAACATTCATGAATCTCATGAATAACATGTTCAAGGACTATTTAGATCACTTTATCTATCTTTTTGGATGACATTATTGTATATTCTAAGAATGAAGAGGAACATCTACATCATTTGGAGTTGGTTATGCAAAGGTTGTGAAAGCACAAGTTATATGATAAGTCATCTAAATGTGTATTCTTTTAGGAAAGAGTGAAATATCTAGGACATATTATTTATATAGATGGTATTTCTATATACCCATCTAAGATAAGGGTCATTATAGAATGGTCAACAACTAAAAAAGTGCATGAGGTAAGGAGATTTATGGGGTTAGTAGGCTACTATAGGAAGTTTGTTCTAAAATTTTTCAAGATATCTAATCCAATCACCTCCTTGTAAAGGAGGAATCAAAATTTTATCTGGTCAGAGAAATGTGAAATATTTTTTTAAGAGTTGAAAAAAAGGCTTATGTTAGCACCAGTATTGAAATTTTCTAATCTTAGTGGTTAGTTTTTAGTGATCATAGATGCGTCACAAGAGGGTTTAGGTGGAGTCAATATGTAGGATGGGGTAGTAGTATCTTTTGAATCAAGGAAGATTAAAAATCAAGAGGTTAATTATGCCCCTCATGATCTCAAACTTGCATTAATCATTCATGATTTGAATGTTTGGTAACATTATTTGTTGGGAAAACCATTCGAGTTCAAGAATAATAACTTGGGGCTCAAGTATATCTTCACCCAACCAAATTTAAATTCTTGTTAGAGATGGTGGTTGGAGTTTCTTTCTGATTATGAATTTGATATCAACTATATAAAATTCAAAAAGAATAATGTAGCTAATGATTTGAGTCATGGAATGTACATAGCAACTATAGCTACTACGAAGAGTACTTTTAGAGAAAAAGTGGTTACGTTCTCACCAGGAGATGAATACTATGAGTAGGTCAAAAAACATTATTAGATAATGCTCAAGATCCTCAATATAAAGGATTCAGTTTTGAGAGTGAAAGTCTTCTACATTTCAATGGGAGAATGCATGTTCCATATCGAGAGAATCTACAGGGTATAGTGTTGAAAGAGTTACACAATGCCCCTTATTCAAGACATCCAAGATTGATAAAAATCATGGCAGAGCTTAAACCTTTGTATTTATAAAAGGAAATCAAGAAAGATGTGGTAGATTTTATGTCACATTGTTTGAAATGTTATCAAGTTAAAAATTAACATGTGCACATAGCCATATTATTATATTCACATGATATACCAGAGTAGAAGTGACAAGTGATAAGTATGGACATTATCCAAGGTTTGCCAATGTCATGAAGTAGGCACAATATGATCTAGGTAATCATGGATAAACTAACCAAAGTGGCTCATTTCATACCAGGTAACCTAACAAATAATGCACCTACCCTTTCAAAGAGGTTCATCAAAGAAGTTTATAGGTTGCATTGATTCCTAGAGAATATCATTTCAGATAGAGATCCAAAGATGAATTCTAGACTTTGGATGATTCTAAACTCAACTTTGGGTACTGAGTTAAATTTTAGTATCGCATATCATCCATAGATCGATTGTCAAATTGAGTGAGTAAATTAGGTTTTAGAGGATCTTCTATGCATGTATTACATGGATCAATAATAGAAATGAAAATATTATCTCTCATTGGTTGAGTTTACTTACCACAACACATATCAGTCAACTTTGAAGATGGCTCCTTATGAGGCACTATATAAAAGGAGGTGTAGGACACCAATTAGTTGGGACAAGTTAGAGGATAGGGTAGTCTTCAAAGCAGAGATGCTATCTGAAATGGAAGAATAAGTTAAGTTAATCAAGCATAGATTGATTGAGGCTAATGATAGGCAAAAGAGTTATGTCGACCTAAAGAAGATAGATAGAAGGTTTTGTGTTGTTAACAAAGTGTTCTTGTGGGTTAAGTTGTAGAAGAGCTTGATTAAATACAAGAAGTTAGAAAAACTATCACCAAGATATGTGGGGCCCTTTAAAGTATTAGAAGTGGTTGATATTATTATGTGTAGGCTTGCTTCACCAAAAGCCCTATCTCTATTACATAATGTTTTTCATGTGTCTTATCTTAAAAAGTATATAGCTGATCTTTCACATGTTCTGGATTGGAACGCTTTGTAAGTTCTAGATCCTAGGGTGGTCATGGTAGAGCCAATCAGAGTAATTGACACTCAAAAACTTCATTTGTGATTTAGAGAGGTATCTCAGTGTAAGGTCTTATGGGACCAATACTGTGAAGATAGATCTACTTGGGAAAACTATTATGAGTTTTACAAGTTATTTCAATATTTTTTTGCATGATAGATACTTGATACTAAGCTTTTAGTTACTTTAAGACTCTTTTGATATTTAAAACTATTGTTTGTAGAAGAGCTTGATTAAATATGAGAAGTTAGAAAAACTATCACCAAGATATGTGGGGCCCTTTAAATTGTTAAAAGTGGTTGATCTTATTATGTATAGGCTTGCTTCGCCACTAGCCCTATCTCTATTACATAATGTTTTTCATGTGTCTTATCTTAAAAAGTAAATAGCTAATCCTTCACATGTTTTTGGATTGGAATGCTTTGTAAGTTCTAGATCCTAGGGTGGTCATGGTAGAGCCAATCAGAGTAATTGACACTCGTAAACTTCATTTGTGAAATAGAGAGGTATCTCAGTGTAAGGTCTTATGGGACCAATACTATGAAGATAGAGCTAATTGGGAAAACTATTATGAGTTTTTCAAGCTATTTACATATTTTTTTGCATGATAGATACTTGATACTAAGCTTTTAGTTACTTTAAGACTCTTTTTATATTTAAAACTATTGTTTGAATAAGCATCATCAAGATGATGACCAATTCTAGGGGGAAGATGTTACATCCTAATTTCAACCTATGATAAATAAACTTTTAAATTTGTTGATTAGTATAGTTAGTATCTGATTATTATTGCTTTGATATTTATCTTTATGAGATATATTTTAATTTAATAGTAACATTATTGATTTGAGTATATGATGTGATAACTATAGGTTATATTTTGTACAATATGGATATGAATTAGTTAGTTGTGCATCATTAGTGATATTTTTGATGACTTGAACTAACTACCTACTTATTGTGAGGTGGATGTAGGATAGGTCCTACCCTTAGAGTTTGATGAGGGAGATCATCATCGGAGAGGATTGGCTAGATCAAATGATTAAGATAATATCAGTAAAAAATGCTAGTGACCCTACACACACATAGTAGATTTTATATTATATTAGTGTAATGATGTTAGTATGAGATTATAAATGTGTGTGTGGAATTAGTTCTTGTATGCATTTGATTTATTGAGTCTAATTGACTTAGTTTTTGAATTAAATCTATAAAATAAATATTTATTTTCAATAGAACTATTGTGTCTTAAACATGATTATCTAACAAATAAAAAAAACCAATCAATGGCATAAATACCCTGGTAAGGGTTATTTTCTTAAAATTAGAATTATGCATGATTTTTATTTAGAAATTAGGAAATGGATTTTAATTATTAATATTTTTGTTAGGTTTAACATGATTAAATTTAGTAAAAAAAATTACAAAATTTAATAAAATTAGAATTAGAGTTAAATGAATAAAAAAATCAAGATATGATTTATTAATTGAGGGAAATTTAGTGGATCTTGAGTAAGTAAAGAGAAATATAAAAAATAGAATAACATAGTAATCTTTAAAAGCATATTTTAAAAATAATAAAGATAAAATTAGAAAATTAGAGAGTTGCATGAAAAATAGGCAACATAGAAATTATGAGAGAGTGGTGTTACAAATAAAGAGGTAATTTGGGGAACTAGAATACATAGAGATGGACAACGAAAGGGAGAGAAGTGAAGGAATTAAGGAGAGAAGGAGAAAGATCAACAAGGAAGGGTGTTTTACCTAGGTAGGTTTTGTTATTATCTTTTGATATGTTTACGAGTAAAGACTATTTTCTGGAACTGAAACACAAATACCAATCTTGAGATTGTTGTATTTCTCCCATAAGAGGTAATGAAAATATTATTGGCCACATCTATTACCAATTTGAATATTGTTTTCTTCTTAACTAGTGTTTTTTCAAAATATGTGCTTTACTTTTTATCAGAGGCTAAAATTGAATTTAGAAACCAACCTTATATATTTTGTTGTTGCATCTTATTATTGAAGTCAACATTTTTACCTAGGGGTTTGTGTTATAAATTTGTTAACCTACATAACCTTAAATTTTGACTTGCTTAATATTTACTTAGACTCAATTTTGACCTTGATTGGGTGGTGTTTTAAGTGGAAATCCAATGATTTATCTATAATAGACTACATTTTGATTAGAGGGTTGTGTTGATTTTAATTAAAGAATTTTTTATTAATTGCCTTCAGCCTACATTTTTTTCGCTGATTCTCTCTCCTTTTATCATGGTGTTCCCCCTTAGTATGCCACATTGAAAATTACAAATCCTAAGTTTCTTTTAAATCTATGTTTTATTTGATTAAAGTTTGTGTCTAATCCAAAGATGGAATTCTATATTAGAGGGATGCGTATTATTCTAGCAAGAGTAATACATGTGGCTATTAGTTCAAGTTTTGGATCTGCATTTCTCTCTTAGAGGGCTACGTTGATTTTAGAAAGGTTGTGTTATAGCCAGGACTACATTTTTACTTTGAATAATCCTTTTGCTTTTAAGACTACATTCTTTTCTTTTTAGTGCTGAGTATTTAATGTTTGAAAGATGTGTTTTAAATTTTTTAATTGATTGTGTTCCATACATTTTTGGCTTATGAAACAACAATAAATTTTTACATTTGGGATCTTTTAAGGTAGCTTTGAATATTAAATGATATTGAATTAATTTTTTAAGTCCATAATTGGCTTTTCACATTCTAAACCCAACAGAGAATCCTCCATAATCTTGCGTTGTATTTGGTAAACCTGCACTTAGAAGATATGAACCGAAATTGTTCATTTTGATAGTGTTTTTAATCCTTTTAATTAGGATTGGCGTCCAAGTTCCTGCATTTAACTTGGGTCATGATTTGTTTTTCTTATATATATTACACATATATATACCTATTCTATAATACTATGAATATAACTAATTATTTAAATTTTCTTTTAAATTATTTCATGAGAAATAGATGATAAGACAAATAGTCCCCTTTAATGTAAAGTGAATAGAAATTGAGTTATACTTTATTTATTATTTGAAGGTATAAATATTATTGGATTAATACATGAGTTTGGTTGTTCTGATTTAATTGGGAGCAAGATTATTATTTTTATTCAATTAATTAAATTCAAAATTCTTTGCAAGCCAAATAAGAAGAAATAATGTATGGAATTTGCTATAATTAGTTGCCAATATTTTATTAGTAGTATTACAATAAAATTTATAGTGCAATTAATAAGCCTATAGTTTACTCTCTACATGCATGCATAAATAGCCATTAGATAGATCATACTAGGAAGGTGTGAATTTGCATGCAAATGTATTGTTGTTAGAATGTTAATTTTGTGTTAATATTACATCAATATTCATTAGGTATTGATGAAATGAAATAAGTGATCAAGATTGATTTATTCCTTAAAAAAATTTTGTATGAATCTTGGAAGTGTGTTCTATGTGATATATGTTTGATTTTAAAACTGTATTGATGATGCTAATAGGTAGCGAGATGGGTTCTACTAGCCTAGGTAGTACCATCAATATATAATCTGATCAAGTCATGTGTTATGAAATTGATTGATCTAAATGATCGAATATTATTTAAAATATTTGACCAAAGTAATTTAGATGTACATTGTCATTTCATATGTTTGATTTTCATGTTGTGCGATATGATGTTAGAATGGATTTATTTATGGTACACTACATATTTTTAGAAATATTATAGCACATGGGGTACTAGCATATCTCACTAGATTATCACACTATTTTATCTACTTATTCATGAAGGGAGAGCTATTTATTGATATAAAAATATGTGGGGGATCATTGGTCCATGGTTGTTGTGGTAAATCACTCAGATGAAGCTCTCCCTCCCCACTATAGTATTACTTGGAGACAACACTTGAGATTATCAATGATACATGAGTTGGCATGACTCAATATCCGAAGAGCTTGGTATCCATTATTGTATTAGGCTATATGCTAAAAGAATGTAATTATTTTATGTACTTATATATTGAACAATAGTTTTTATATTTTCAGACCAGTCATATTTGTATCTTGTGATGATTATTTCCCTTTGAATTGGATAAGATGTATATTGATGTAGTATTTAAATTGAGGAAATATTATTCTTGGATATGATACAAATGTTGTATTCTCTATGGAATGGATGTTAAATTAATTTTTTAATTGTTTTATAAAAAAATTTACTATATTTTCTAAGTACAACTTGAGGGGTTTTTCACAATTTTACCACACCTAGGTATTCTTCCATCAAGTTGTCCATCCATGCCCTTTGCTGCCCTAACACAAACCTAGTAGAAGTTTTTTTAACACTAATAAAAATTCTCTATCCTAGATGGATTTTTCAACATATGCTCCTTTATAATATATTACATCATTAAAGTGATTCTTCACTTATCCATAGACCAATCCTCCAATCGAGATTATGCTATGAACTACTCTACTTAGGAATATCTAGTTTAGTGCTCACCATAACATCATGAGGATTTATACTCCTGATGAATACAATACATAGGATTTATACTCTTGATAAAGCAACAATGTAAGAATTGGGGTACTTCCTTGCTTTCCCATCCTTTTGCATCTCTGTCCTTGGTTTTATCCTCATGCCAACTTTATTGCATCTATGTCACTAAGCTATCAAAATAGTGATCATGATGGGGCCCATATCCAACATGTCAATAACACATAGTATCAACATTTTGCTAAATACTTTGGCTCTCCATGAAGGTATTTAATATCTTGTACTATATGTGTGGTACCTTCACCAACCCATACAATGACTTCTTCAACATGAAAACCAATAACACCTTTGCCTCATCCTTTATCTTTCTCTCCCTAAGAGAGATCATCATGTAGGAATAAATCCATTAAAACACCTTGAATATCAAAAATGTGTATGTAGAATTCTTGATAGTAGTGAGGAGAGAAGATGCCATAGAATTCAAAACTAGACTTCTCCACATAGCCAACAAGTTATGAACATAACACAATTTCATTGGACCAATCTCAACTCTTGGGGAGTCATTACGCTACTTGGTACATCACTGTACCTACTTAGTTTTCAATCATACATCTAAAATGCATCCTAATTTACCAAATATTTTTAAAACACCAACTCATATGCCTTTAGTGTTACTCCATACATTAGTCTACCTTGCCAACACCATAACCATATGCATAAAACACAAGTAGATTGAATTATATGGTGAACATGACCGTCTCCTTATGAGAACACCAGATCTTAGTTATAATTTTGAATATAGCCTTCAATTACCAATAATGCAAAACATGACACATGTGGATCAGTCATAGTTACATGGAAGTTATCATACTACTCGATGCACCTATGAACTTACCAAGTGTTTGAGCTTAAAAAATGCATCCAAAATGCATCACTAATCTATCATATATCCAACACATGAAATTTTCCTTCTGGTAACACTAGGTCTCACCTATTCATCTACATCTACATATTCATATTCCTCATACTCAACTACTTCAAAATAGGTACAAATTTAGGTTTCTCTAAACAAACTTCCTTTTCATGGATTTTTATTCAACATCTTGGCTAATAACATGTGGTCTGTATAATACCACATTACACACCCCTTTTATTTATTTCCAATAACCACAACAAGGTCATGACTTGTCCTCAACCTCCACATATGGAGACTAGGTTATTCTTCAAGTTGTATTATTGTTTCATCATTTATAGGAACACTATGTAGGTTCTTGAGTTATTTGGCAAAGCTTTTTCAGCTTCTCAACAACTCTCCTATGGTATTCTCCTCAACAACATGAAGAGAAAAAAATCTTCACCAAGAGATCCTCCAGCTTGATCTACTAAGAGGCACCTGCCAAAAAAATTCTTCTTTAATATCTAACTTGGCCTATCCTCCTATCACAGTAGCTTCCACTTGCACAAAACCAACCAATAATAGAAAATAATCACACATGTATTTTTTCACCATGGATCTAATACTAAATGTTAGGTGGTAAGCTTATATAATAAAAGTAAAAATGTAGAATAAAATAAGATACTAAATCATAGATAATAAATAAAACACATTACATAGAGATTATGGGGAAGAGCCTTATAGAAAAGTAATGGAAAAAATCACGAATAAAATGGCAGCTTTCAAACTTCATATTAACATAAAATCAACATATCTTATACAAAAACTCATCCAATAACTTAATGCCTACACTTGAAGCATTCAAGTTGTAAACCAAACATAATAATGCCTTTAAGATCCAACCTCCAAACATGCAAGCTCAGGATTTCATGGAGCCTCTAACACGATGAATTACAATAGATAGTTTCATGCTTATTAATAAAAATTACAATAAAGAGAGAATAAGAAGAGAGAGGATAAAATGTGCCATCCTCAATGTGGTCTTACTATTCATCAATAGTGAAAGTTTCCTCGCACATGTGCAATATCCAACATCACATGGCATCTTCATGATGCACTTTGACCTTCTCCATGTGCTTCTAAATGGTATTCCCTACCCAACATGTGACGTAAATATGGAATAGTAGACATGTTCCTTAATTTATGATGTGCATCCACATGAATCAAAAGATTCCCAAATTTTGACCTCATGTACACATTCTTGAGGACAATGATGAGACTCACTTTCCTTTTGTCTCCCACATGATTCCATAAGATAACCCATGTGACTAAGAGGATAAATGTTTCCCATTTCTCTCTCCTCCTCTTTTCAACATCAAATATGCTCTATGGGCCATACCAGCCACCATGGGCCATACCACATCATCAACTGTATAAATCACTAACCATCCACATCACCATGAATAGTGACTATGAATAGAGATTTCACACCTAACAATGTTTAAAAATACATATATAAATGTTTATGAAGATTTTTCATCTATTGAGATAATTAGTAAAGAGATATACAACCTAATGACCAATGTTTTGCTCATAAAGAGAGATTTAGTTGTGAGAGAAAACATGGAACCCATTCTCCATCATCTTGATTTTCAAAGAATACTCTAAGGGGTGCTTAAATTAATTTCTAGTGTAATGATAGGAATTGATGATTTATCCCTACCCCTCATGTATATATTACAACATTTACACAGATCTTGGTCTATTTTTCACTTAAGGACAAGAAGATCCTCTTAAGGGAAGCATCTAAAAATATATAAGTTTTTTTACAAAGTCATAAAAAATAATTTAGGAAGGTCATTCCTAATTTTATATTCCCATTTAAATGTGTATACGAATTCAATTCATTAATTAGGATAAAGAGTCAAGAGATACATGATTTACAGCCTATGTTTCAGTCTCTAAAGTGAGATTTAGCTGTGAGAGAAAATGTGTCATAATTTCTCCCTCATCCTAGGTGGTATATAATCCTCTAAAGGATACTTAGATAACTCTCTTGTATATCCTTATGAGCTAACAATTCATCTATATTCATCATGGTTTGGCTATGCCATTTGTGCAAAGTTTGTTCTATTTTTCTCCTTAGGGATGAGAAAATTATCATAAGGTATGCATTTGAATATGTGAAAATTTAAAATTTGAAGCCCAGTGGAGCATGGACAAAGGTCATTCCTATGTTTATACACTGATCTAAACATTCCCACAAATATGGTCTATTGATTGGGCTATCAAATCAAGAGATACGTGACCTACTAATAAAATTTTGGTCCTTAAAATGAGATTTTTCTACAAGATAAATCATGTCATAATTTATCTCTTATCTAAAGGGGTAGAAAATACTTTAATGGGTACTCATATGTCTCACCCATGCAATTACAGGAGTTTATAGTTTATCCCTACACCTCACGATTATCCTACAATGCCTACACAAAGTTTAGATTATTTTCCCTCTTAGGGGTGAGAAGATTATCTTAAGAGACACATATACCACCTATAACAATCAATTATTATGCCCAATAGGCAATGGAAAAAGGAAATTTTTGTGTTTATAATCCCATATAGATGTTTTCTCATAGATGGTTTATCAATTGGGATAATAAGTCAAGAGATACACATATTATGGACCAAACTTTGGTCCCTAAAACAAGATTTGGTTTTGAGAGAAAATGTGCCTTCAATTATCCCTCATCCAAAATGGAAATTAATCCTCTTGGGTGTGCCTAGAGGACTATCCTTGAAACTATAGGAGATGATGGTTTGTGTATAACCCTCACATTTCACCTGCAATGCCTGCATAAAGTTTAGTCTATTTTTCCACTTAAGGACAAGAAGATTATCTTAAGCTATGCATCTGAACACCTAAAAATTTAAATTCTTATGCCTAATGGTGTACATGTGAATCTCATTACTATGTTTATACACCCATCAACACATGTCTATGAATATGATTCATTGATTGGGATTATGAGTCAAGAGATATGAAACATAGTAACCAAATTTTAGTCCCTAAAGATACATTTTACTTTTAGAGAAAGAGTGTCATCATTTATCCCTCATCTTAAGTAGTAGATAATCCTCTAGGGGTGTTTAAATTAATTTTCCATGCAATATTAGGAGATTAAGATTTGTCCGTAATCTCATAGTTATCTTGCAATGCATATACAAAGTTTGTTCTACTTTTACACTTAGGGATAAAAAGATTATCTTAAGGGATGCATTTATCTACCTGTAGATTTTGCATTTATCCTGATGAATGATGAATGAATTCCATTCTTACATTTATATTTTCATATGAATGTGTCTTTCAAGATGGTTCATCCATTATGCTAATGAGTGAAGAGATATGTGACCTACTCATAAAATTTTGGTGCCTAAAGCAAGATTTGATTGTGAGAGAAAACATGTCACCATTTACCCCTCATCTTAAGTGGTATAAAATCCTTTGGTTATGGGACTTGCCCATGCAATGTTAAGAATCAAGAGTTCATCCCTACCCCTCACCGTTTTCTTGCACAATGATGCATTTTTGCACTTAGGGATAAGAATATTCTATTGAGGGATTCATTCTTCCCCTTATAACTTTTAATTTTAAGGCTTAATGAAGTTAAAACTAAGGCCATTCTTACGTTTATACACTTATCTAGATGTGACTATTTTTATAGCTCAAATTTGCACCTTTGAAAGGGTGATTCAATCCTTCTCAACTTGAGCTATGAAATGGGACTGATCCTAGGATATGGGTGACCTTTAGGTGGATCCAACCTCTAACTTAAAGGGATATCCCCTTTGAGGTATCATTTAGTTTCACCACTACTACTTGATTGAAAGGAAAAGGATAGAAAGGCATAACATAAATCTATCTAAAGAGGTGATACACCAAAACAACACCCTCCACTTGACTATCATGCACTTAATAACTTAAATTAGGATTGAATCTGATCAAAATTCTTAAAACAAGGACATTCAAGCATGAATGCTTCAAAATAGAGGTCATTGAGAGTGTATATAATGATAAGGTTTGTCAATAGGTCTGGATAGGGCACTAATGACTAAAAATCCACTTTCAAGTTATGAAAAACAACACCAAATCCATTTATGGTATATTATTAACAACCAAAGAATTAAGATAACTCTCAAATCAAGTTATATCATGACTAAATAGATTTAACCTTGCAAAATAAATTTGTTTCTCTTCACTAATTTGATTTAAATTAAAGTATACTTCCAATTTGGCTAATAAATTATAATTTTTTTTGCATTTACCTAACCTTCATAGAGTTGAATGTCAATATTCACCTCTACTTTGAATGGAGGTAGAGCTTGGTTGGATTGAGGTTTATCTTACTCATGGTTGGAAGCATTAAGCTCTTCATTTAATTTGAGAGTATCCATAAAAAATCCTAAATTTATCATGACCACTTTCATAATCTTACTAAGCTCATTCATGGATTAAGATATGCTTGCAACATCCTTTTCTAATTTACGAAATCTTCCTTCATCATTTTTAGATATCCTCTCATATTCAAAAAACATAATTATCAAATCTCTCTTCCACTTTTTTGTAGATATCTTTGTTGTAAAGAGACCAAATCTCCATATCCACTAGCAATTTATCCCCTAATAATAGGCATATATCTAGAATATGATAATCAAACAAACCACACAATATATGAAACTATAACCTACTCTCATACCAATATGATCCATAGGGTAAGTTTATATTCCACTATAAACTTCACCAATACATATTCTAAATAGTTAGCTAATTAACAATTAGATTTATGACTATTGTATTGTGTTAAACATACTAAACTATAAATGCACAAGTTCTTAAAATGAAATGTACATCCTATTAAACATAAAAATGAAGCATATGAATGACCAAAGCAAACCACATAAAACTCATAATTTATATTATAGAACCCCACTATGTGAAAAAATAAAGTGGGTGAGGCAAATCACACTCCCCTTTCACTATTTTATGCAAGGAGTACACAAGGCACTACCAAGTTGGACTATATGGATAGAACATATAATACATTTTTTCCCAAAACTCTTATACAAACTATGATCTACACTTTATCAAACATTGTTTTCACTTCCATAAAACTGAATTAGTCATCTATATCTAGGCAAAAAAGAGATCACAAAAATAAAGACTCAAATTTGTTTCAAACAATGTGAATCCAAATTCCCTTCTCATTCTATTTTCTCATCTTTTCTACCTTACCCAAACCTATATTTAATATTTCTCATCCTTAGAATCTACCTAAAACTTGAAATTAACAATAAAACATCAAAATGGATCATATTGGCATGATATCAGTAAAGATCTAGAGTTCAATAGTCAAGTTTTGGAGTCCAGTAGTCTGAAGCTTAACAATCGCTCCCAAGAGATCCTTAAGATTGAGTCTGTCAACTTGAAATGGTCATAACATTTTCATATGACCTCAAAATCAAGTTTCATTTTTTTGAACTTGTTTATTTTTTCAAGAGGAATACAAATATGAAATCATAATATTTTTTGACTTCAATAAATTATAGTTTTTCAACCTGTAATAGAGGCTAGGATGTTTTCCTCAATTTTTAAGAGCTTGTAACTTCTTATCTTTGTTGAGGTATTTTACTAGTGTTGGTATTAAGGGGTTGACATTGTCATTGATGTCAAAGTTAAGTTGAATGTCTTTCTTGCCAAAGAGTTAGAATTGATATCATGATTGGTGAAGTGGTGTGTAACAAATAAGTTTTGTCTTTCTGATGAGAGAAAATTTGAAATCAAATTGGTAATATTTCTATGGTTTGATGACATGTCAAGATCACGCTCAAGATACAAGAGAAGAATATTGATTAAGACCTAAGTAGTAAAGAGCATACAAGGTAAGCACATGGGTCAACAAGTATTTATATTCTATATGAGGTCTTGATACAAATTTGTAATGTAATAGAATTTATAAAGTCCATTAATAATGGACTTATCTTCATAAAATCATGTTTGAATAATGACATCATTGAGAACTATCTTGTTTGTGTCTAAATTCTAAGCACCAAGTATCTTGAGTAGCCTAGTCTAGCTCTGTGAATAATATGTATGCATGAATCATGGAAAATATTTGTATTTAAGGTCAGAATAGACATGAGTAAGTGTTATAAGTTACTTAAACATGGGAAAGATGTAAAGAAGTCTTCAGATGAGGTCAAAAGGTCAAGTTTGAAGCTTAGCCCCTATATAAAGAGACCTAGTGAGAAGACACACACTTAGTACCTTAGTGAGATAAGATATATAAGAATTATTTAAGGAAGGTTGTTAGTGTTCAAGAGGGTAGAGTTATAAAGATAGTTCAATAGGCTTTAAGGCATAATCATAGTCTAAGGATGACTGGGATTATAAGGCCTAGTATGCAAAGTGACCTATAGTGGCCTAATGAGGGGTCAAGATCATTTAAAAAGGTGGAAGATATATTGATATAATTTATATAGGTGTGATAGGTAATTTTAAGTGTGTGGAATTTTTTTTAATTTAATAACTAAAGGAGAAAGCATGAAAACCTATGGCAACATTGACTGTGTGTATAGAATGGGGTGTTACAGACTTGAGAAGAAGTTTCTAATGCTTGTTGGCATGTGAAACCTTTGAATGATATCTTGATCACTTCATGGATTTTTTGGAAGTTACTTATCTTTATTTTCCTATAATTGGTTTGTATATGATGGCAAATCGTTTATGAATGATTGCTAAGAAGTGAAACCAGTCAAAACCCTCCTAAAATTTTAACAAAGACCCAATAAGAAAGATATAAGTAGTTATGGATCAAAATGGTCCTGTTAACCTAATTTTATTCTTGTAATATGTAAATTAATCTTCAAGGTTTCTTCATGTGGTTTTGGTTTGTCTTAACAGTGAGCAGAAGCTATAGGAAAAACCTTATTTTTAGGGTTTTTAATGTTATAACCTAGGTTGACCAAATCAAAGTATGAAAAGTGATGGAGGATGATGTGAAAGACTTATAGTTTATGCCCATGAAATTTTATTAGTATTTTTATGAAAAAAAAATGTGATAAACTGATCATAGAAGTTATCCTATCCATAAACTAGCCTAATGAGCAGAATAGTGAAGAAACTAAGTGAGAATGAGAATGAGATTAGGGATTGATTGTAGAATAATAGGGATGGATAATAAGGCATGGGTTAATTATTAAAGACCTATCCCTAATATCCCCTTGGTGTATAATTTTTGATGATGCCTATACCTATGCCAAAATTTGTCATCAAATTGGTCTGTTTGACATAGTGAAGTCTGTATAGAGTGACATGGTGAGATTAGTCTATAAGACCAATATTGATATTTGAACATGAAATATATATTTTTAGAGATGTTATAAAGATGATAAATGTTAAAAAAAATCCATTTAAATATCATATAAGTGTTCCCATAGGTGTTTGAAGAGTTGATTTTCCTGATTGTGTTTTTGTTCTCCAGGTAATGTTTTGTGTGTGAAAAGGAGGTTCCTGAGCCATTTTTCACTAAGATGAAAGATAAAAATATATTTAAGGTGTTATAAATGATTCATATGATCATTTAAATTTATTTTTATTCATTATAAGTCCCTATTCAATATTAGATATTTAAATTATTTTGATTGTGTGTTGACAATGTTTGGTGTTTCTGAGTAAGCCATCTATAGGAGTGTTTCTAAGGCCTTTTAGCTTGTGGGGTGAAGACCAAAGAATTTTTTGAAGTGGTATAATTATTTATTATCCTATTAATATTATTTTATGCATGGTTTATGTGTAAATTTTTTGTATATTATTCAAAATTCTAAGACAAACTTTTAGGTAGTGAGAAAGCCTATTGGTGAGGAGACCTAGTTGGTGGGTCCAAGTAGTGAAATGGGAAAAATGGAGTTGGGAACCCAAGGTGAACTTATAAGGGTTATATTTGAAGAATTTATTAAGTGATTCATCTATTTTACAAGAAAATAAGTGTTCTTAAGGGTCATAATGGTAACATGTAGATAATACATACCTACTTGCATTATGTCTCCATTAGGCCTAATTATGAAATTGGTCTCTATGGACTATGATTGGATTATGTAATTTTTTATTCACCTTTCAAAAATGTATGGTGATATATTCAAAATTTATTTAATGTATGTTAAGTTTCATTTTTGACTTATATGGGTGAGATCAAGGGTCAAGTACCTAAGAAGGCTTAATAGACCTAAATTAACTAGTTAGAGATATTGAGATATTGAGAGAAGGATATAGTGTTTTGGAGAATAGGTTAACGGATTTAATATCATCAGATATATGATATGATAATTATATGAGTATATAAATATTTTTATACAGGTGTTGATAAAGGTCATTTGACCTAATTCTACTAATGATAGAGCTATTTGAGTGAGAAGGACTAAGAGGTTGTTTGAGTAAGATTGAAGGGTAAAGAGTGAAATAGAAGGTTGTCATAAAAATTTGAATTAGAAAAAGGTGCTATAATTTTATCAGAGATCATAAGTGACTCATTTTTTTCTAAGTTACCTAGAGGGTTGGATCTTCCTTGAAAGATAGAGCTTGCAAAAGACTAGTTGAGTGCTTAACTAGGTAGGGGTTGGAGCTCCTTGTGAATCTGGTGATTCACTAAAATTTGGATCCTGACATTATAGGAATGTATTCCATATGCATGGTTTATTGTGTTTTATTACCCAAGAGGGTTTCACACATATATCTTGTGTTCTCTTATGATATGTTTGTGTAGTTGCTTTTTTTATGCATTGATATTTTATGTTAATGAATGCTTCATAGAATGATGAATAGAATTGAATAGATATTGTTAAAAAATTGATTAAAACCCCCTAAAAATATCTAATTCAAATATTTGGTATCATATTAGGTCCATTTTAAGATGTCTAACAACCTAAAGGAGGTCTAAGCAAAGCTCCATTACTCAATGGATCCAATTATGCCTTTTGGAGTGTTATAATTAGGAAATATCTAATGTGTTAAGGTCATGATGTTTTAAAATTAGTTTTGGATGGGTATATTACACCCCCTATTTCTCCTATCAATGCAACAAGTAATAAGGCAAGTGAAAAAAACACAAAAATAATGAATGTATTACGTGTGGCTTATTAGAAGCAAAATTTGTGAAGGTAATGCACTATATATCTGCCAAAGCATTGTGGGATAAATTTAAAACCATTCATGGGGGAGATTACAAAGTGAAATTGGTTAAGTTTCAAACTCATAAAAGATAATTTGTAAGCCTAAAATTGAATGAAAATGAGACCATTGTAGCCTACGTATTGAGGGTTGATGAGGTGGTCAACATCATAAGAGGTCTAAGAGAAGAATTTAAAGAGACTAATATTTTTCAAAAGGTTTTAAGGTCTCTAACACAAAAAATTGATTCCAAGATTTGTGTAGTTGAAAAAATACAAGATATAGATAATTTAGAGATGGATGGACTCCATAGAACCCTAACAACCTATGAGATGAGGATAAGTGAAGGAAGACCTGCAAAGAAGAAAGCTTCATTCAAGGTAGAAAATAATCCAAAAGAGAAAAAGTCACAAGGTAATAAAATAAAAGATAATTATTAATCTAATATTGATGATGATGAATTGATATCTATTTTTGCAATATATTTGAATATAGGTTCAAATAAATACAAGGGCAATCTACCTTTTAAACACTTCAATTGTGAAAAGGTTGGACACTTTTCCAAAAAATGTCCTCATAACCATAATATAAAGGATGATGTAGATCATGATGATGATAAAAAGTCTTATAAGTCTAATAAGAGAAATAAACACTTTAGAATACATGACAACAATAAAAGATTCTTCAAAAATAAAAGCAATCTCCACACCAAGAAGGATTAGAGTGCATTTGATGAGAATGAGAGAAGTGACTTAGAAAGTGATCATGAAAGTGATGGTCTTGATGTCAATGAGGTTCCCTTCATGGCTGAAGAATCAAGTTGTTCAAATATAAAATAATCCATATGGATTGAAGGTGTTATTGGTGATTCAGATGAAGAAGAAGATGAGATGGATTTGGAGATTGAGTCGATGAATACTCTAGAAGAATTGAAGATGGTCAAGAAAAAGAATAGGGTGATGAGGTCCCTTATAAAGGACTATGAGGAGCAAATCAACTTGTTTGAAGCTATATTAAGCAACAACTCCAAGGAACAAGATGAAATAGTCAAACACATGGAGAATCAACTTGAAATTGTGACTACAGGCCTAAAAGTAAAAGAAGAAGAAGAATGTGTAAGGTATGTAGCTGAAGTGAACTCCTTAAGAGATGAATTGAAATAATAATAAAATAATGTTAAATCCTTTGTAAGGTTTATAAATAGTACCAATATCTAGACAACCTTTTGAGTAGTCAAAAGACTGTTAATGACAAAACAAGCCTTGGCTTCATTGGAGATAAAGACAAGGACACTAATGTGGTCAAAAAGGTTAAAAAACAACAAAAGAGTGATTATGTTGATTTAATAAAGGTCAATACTATCAAGAATTCTAATAACATAAGGTATGATAATCCATTCAATGGCTACTATTAATCATGTAATTAATTTGGTCATAGAGCAAGGCATTATAAAAGGCCTTTCAAGAATGAATTTGCATGGAACTATGAGGAGAATAATTAGCCAAGAGGTATGGGTCATGGTGTGTTTCCATATAGAGGGATAACATGTTTTAACTATCATAAGGATGGTCACATTTAAAAGTATTGTAAGCATGAATTCTCAAGACACGACAAGAATTTTGAGGATTATAGAACACAAGAGAGATAAACCAAGTGGAAACCTAAGGTAGCTAAGGTTGATAATCAATTTTCAAGTTCAAATGGACTATTTTTCATGGTAGAGAAAAATCAAGATGCAAATGAGTGCCAATAATTTTCTCTATCATCTCACTTTGTTGATGAAGAAGTCAAGACCAATAGATCAAGCTAGAGTGCTGCTCAAAAAAATATTGAGGAGGTCAAGCCAAAAGGATAAATCAAGCATAAAATAATCATGAAGGAAGTTTAGTTCTACAAGGACATAGAGATATAATAATCTCTTGAACTTATGTTGTTTTAATTCTCTAGAGCAAAGGTGACTTCATTAGAATTCATGGAGGCACTCGGATAACAAGAAAGAAGAATGAAGTATGCTCAGTCATAGGGGGAGTTTTATGGTCTTAAGATACCCTCATATTCTTGTTTCAGTCAAAGAAGTATACTATAGGTGTGATCTCAAGAGATAAGTCACAAAAAAATTTGTATTATGACTTGATCAAACCAAGTCATAGTTTTGAAAATGTCTTGAATTTTCATGAAGGCAAAGGGAGTCAATCATGTCTCATGATTAGGTATGTGAATCTGGTTTGTGCTAAAGCTTTTGATAGAAATGATTGATGAGTTTTGTTTGAAATAAAAGGTATTTTTACCTTGGTCCAAGGATAAAATAAATGTCAAGAAGGTGAACCTTTTTCATTAATGTCAAAGGGGGATAAATTTCATGTCTCAAAGATCAAGTATTGAAGAAGATCTATCTTGAAGGAAAAAGAATGATCTATGATTACAAATATTTTCCATCATTGAAAAAGGGGTATATTATTGAGGTATGTTCCTAGTGTTGGTATTAAGGCATTTATGTTATCATTGATGTCAAAGTTAAGTTGAATGTCATTTAAATGTTCTTCTTGTCAAAAAGGCAGAATTGATGTTAGGATTGGTGAAGTGGTATGTAACAAAGAATTTTTATCTCTCTAATGATAGAAAGTTGAAGGAAAATTGGTATTATTTATATGGTTTAATGACATGTCAATATCATGTTCAAGATACAAGGGAAGCATATTGATTAAGCTCTAAGTACTTAGGATCATACAAGTTAAACATATGGGTCAATAAGTCCTTTTATTTTATATGAGGTATTGCTACCATGTTGTAATTTGATAGATAAAATAAATTCTACTGATAATGGAATTGTATTCAAAAATCATTTTTTAAGAATGACATCATTGAGAACTAGCTTGTTTGTGTCCAAATTCTAAGCACTAGGTATCTTGAGTAGCCTAGTTTAGATCTATGAAGAAATGTATGCATGCAGCATGGTAAATCTTTATGTTGAGGGTCAGTGCAAACATGATTAAGTTTTATAAGTTGTTTGAACATGGGAAAGAGGAAAATAAGTCTTTAGATGAGGTCAAAAGGTCAAGTTTGAAGCTTAGTTCCTGGATGAAAAGACCTAGTGAGAAGACACAAGCTTGACACCTTAGTGAGATAAGTTATATGAGACTTGTGTAAATAAGGTTGGTAATTCAAGATCATGTTATGATGTTATATGACATGAGTATAGAGTGCTGAAGATAGTTTAAGAGGTTTCAAGGCATGATCATAGTCTAAGTATGACTGGAAGTATAAGGCCTAGTATGCAAAGTGACCTATAGTGGCCTAATGAGGGGTCAAGATCATTTACAAAGGTGGAAAAGATATTGAGAGATTTTTTAGAGTTTTGATAGGTCTTATTAAGTGTGTGTACAAAGTTTAAAGTTAATACCTAGGAAAAAGCATGAAAACTTGTGGTAAGGTTGACTGTGTGCACAAAATGGGGTGTTACAGACCTGAGAAGATGTTTCTCATGCTTTTTGGCATGTACAAACTTTACATGATATCTTGTGCACTTTATAAAATGTGGGGAAGGTCCCTATCTTTATTTTACTATATTTAGGTTTGGATATGAGGGGAAATCCTTTATGAATGATTGCTAAGAAGTGAAACCAGTCAAAACCCTAACAAAGACCCAATAGGAAATATCTATTCATTTATGGATAATAATGGTCTTATTTACCTAATTTTATGTTTGGAACATGTAAAATACTATTCAAGGTTTCCTCAGGTGGGTTTGGTTTGTCTTAATAGTGAGTAGAAGTTATAGGAAAGCCTTATTTTCAAGGTATTTGATGTTACAAGTAGGGTTGTTCAGTTCAAAGCATGAAAATGGATGGAGGATGATGTGTAAGACTTATATTTTTTTCCCATGAAAATTTTTAGTAGGTTTTTTACCAAAATTTTTCTAAACCGGTCATGGAAGTTAGCCTATCGCTAAACTGGCCTAATGAATAGAACAACAAAGAAACTAGATGAGAATGAGAATGAGATTACAGATTGATTATAGAAGATTAGGGATGGATCCTAATGCATGGAGTAATTATTAAAGACCTATCCCTCCTATCCCCTTTGTATATAAGTGTTTATGATGGCTACACCTATGCAAAAATTTGTCATCAAAGTAGTCTATGTGACACAGTGAAGTATGTATAAAGTGACATAGTGAAATTGGTCTATAAGACCAATACTGATATATGACCAAGAAATATATATTTTCATAGATTTTATAAGGATTATAAAGGTTTAAAAAATCCATTTAAATATCATAGAAGTGTTCTCATAAGTGTTTTAAGACTTGATTTTCTTGACTGTGTTTTTTGTTCTATAGATAACTTTCCATGTGTGCATGAAAAGGAGGTTCCTAAGTCAATTTTCACTAATTTTAAAGATATAAATATATTTAAGATGTTATAAAGGTCTAATACGAATGTTAATTTATTATTATTCATTATAAGTCTCTTTTAAATCTTGGAGGGTCAAATGATTTGGACTATGTGTTGATATTGTTTGGTGTTTCTGAGTAAGCCATCTACAAGAGTGTTTTTGAGGCCTTTTGGACTATGTGGTAAACAAAAAATAATTTTTATAATTTTTTTAGGTATTTAATATACTATTAATATGATTTTATGGATGGGTTATGTGGAAAAGTTGGGTATATTGTTCAAAATTGCAAGACAGACTTTTAGGCAGTGAGAAGGACTGTTGGTGAGGAGGCCTAATTGGTGGGTCCAAGTAGTGAAATGGGCCAACTGGATTTGGCGATCCAAGGTGAAATTATCATTTTTATATTGGAGTAATTTATTAATTGTTTCATTTATTGGTTAAGATAATAAGTGTTCCTAAGGGTCAGAATGGTAATGTGTGGATAAGACAGACCTAATTGCATTAGGTCTCCATTATGCCTAATTGTGAAATCAGTATTTATGGACTATGAAAAATTTATGTAATTTTTTTTTCACCTTTTAAACGTGTATTTTTATCTATTCCAAATGTATTTCATGTATATAAAGTTTCATGTCTAACTAATATGGGTGAAGGCAAGGGTCACGTACTTAAAAAGGCTTAATAGATCTAAATTGACTAGTTAGAGATATTGAGATATTAAGTGAAGGATATAGTGTTTTGGAGAATATGTTAAGGGATTTAATATAATCATATAGATTACCTAAACATGCAATAATTATCTATCTATTTTTATACAAGTGTTAAGCAAGGTCATTTGACCTAATTTTTACAAAGAGAGGGTTATTTGAGTGAGAAGGCCTAAGAGGCTATTTGAGTAAGATTAAAGGGTAATGAGTGTAAAATAAGGTTGTAATATATAGTTGAGTTAGAAATAGGTGTTATAAGGTGATCATATATTATAGGTGACTTAGTTAGAGTAAAGTTACCTAGGGAGTTAGAGCCTCCTTGCAAGATAGAGCTTGTAAAAGACTAGTTGAGTGGGTGCTTAACTAGGTAGGAGTTAGAGTTCCTTGTGAATTTTGTGCTTCACTAAGCCTTTTATATTAAAATTATATGAATATAGTCCATTTTCATGGTTCATTTGGTTTTATTCCCCAAGGGGGTTTTCCACATATCTCTTATGATATGCTTGTATAGTTTCTTTGTTTATGCATTAATCTTTCATGTGAATAAATGCTTCATAGAATGATGCATGGAATTAAATATATATTTTTAATCAAATAATTCACCCCCACCCCCTCTCATTATCTACTTCCAATAATCTCTTCATAATGAATATTTTTGAATCACCCTCATCCAAATTTTACATAGAATAACATCTAATCTGATATTTTGTGTAGATGAAATGTCTTAATAAATTATTTTAAGAACATGAGATACATATAATTGGGTATAATGAGAATATAAAATGTACATGAATATAACATTAGGAACCAAATTTGCATCATGGAGGAAGTAACGTGTAAGGCCTAGGTACAAGAACTAGGAAGAAATTATTTTCATGAAGGGAAACTTATAGGTGAAGTCAACATGTGAATAGTGTAGAGGCAATTAAGTTCACCATGAGAGGATAGAAGAGAAAAATCAAGATCCATCCAAATAGACTTTATCAGTAGAATTTTCCAAGGAAGAAAAATTTCCATGTGTGCAACTAATAGTTTTCAATTATGGTAGGGAAGATGAGGTACCAATGTCCAAGGACACATAATTAGAAGAGTGAAAAAAGTCCACAAGTTTATTTATGTAGGGTAGAATCCTACTACCCAATGGGAAGAGAATGAATTAAATTCAACTCGTAGATAAAATTTTATCTTGAAGACAACTATGTATGGAATGTAGAAAGGGATGCATGTAAATGGAATAAATCTAAGAAGGCACATTGGAAGGAAAAAATGTGCATGTGGAGATCTTCGATAGGGAGATAGATAATAAGGTTGTTGTGTATAACCAATAGAAAATGTATGAATCATAAAAGAGTTCTAGTTCCAATAGTATACAATGAGTGAATACAAGGAGTATATCATTTTATAGGAGTCAAAAATAATGCTTGAAGGTGTACAAGGTATAGGAAGATCCTGAAAAAGGACATAGATGCAAAGGAGGACCCCTAGAGAGATAATATGGTTTCTTGTGAATATCATAGAGTATAAATAAGAGCATAAAGAAAAGATGGGTCCTCTATATTCCCATGGAATAAATGGTTTTTATACAACAAAAAAAATAAAGAGGGGCACTAGAGCTAATGTCCATTTACTATAGAGCATGGTGGGAAAAAAAGAGAGAAGAAGGAGAAACATTATCCTCGATGAAGAGGAAGAAGAGGATCATGCATATGAATTCCATAGAAGGCATCTAAAGATGTATGAGGAATAAATAGAAGTCATCCCATGTAACATTAGTTTTGTATGACACAAGGGATTTTTTGAAAGGATTAAGCTTAGATCAACCTAAAGCTAATTAATTAAGTGAAATTCCAATAGCTCATATCATGTGGAAGGTATTGATAGAAGTTAGTAAGGTAGATGAAGATGAGGAACAAATTGAAACCACCTTGAATCTGCATAAGATATATGTGGATAGATGGAGGAAAAGTGACCAATGTTGATATTGGTCTATGAATACAAAGAATCATGAAAAATAGATGAGGAGAATGAGTACGAAAAGAGTAATGAAGTGACATGCCCCATGAGAATTGTAAATAATAATAGAGAACAATAATGTATACTTTCCATAACTTATAGTAAAAATAAAAAAGTGCTTGTAATAAAGGGGAATCTAAAAGCACATGAGTAGAATAAAATAAAAGGCATGATGACCTCTTAACAGAGCTAGATGAACAAATGTGGTAACATACCCATAAGATGAAAAGAGGGTGGAATGGATCAACAAGGGTATATGAAGGTGGGTATAGATTTACAAAATGAAAAGGGAAGATATGAAGAGAGCACAAGTGGATAATTATGTAATGTGCACACAAAAATAAGTGGTGAATAAACTTAGAGGAGGTGGATGGTCAGAGGTGGGAATAGAACCACAAGAGGAAGAAGGAAAATATTGTAGCTAGGCAGAGGAAGATGGTTTATGGACAAATGAGGTTCTTGAAGAGAAAGAAATATAAAACAAGTTTTCTTAGGAAACATTTTAAGTGTAAAGGGACAATGTGGTTTGGGAAACGTGCCAAAAGAGTGTTTCTATTAGTCAAAACCTATTGTGAGCATGATATCACATTTTAAATTACTTGGGTATTCTAATGCAAAAACATCCTAAGTGAATTAGAAATATTGCATCACCAAAAAATCATTATTTAGTTGGTTAATAATATAAATATGTCTTTACATGATCACAAAATATATAAGTTTGAATGTATTCTCAAGTCTACATAATATTCCACTTGCGTAGAATAATGAGTAACTTGGAGTTGCATGGATGTTTTAAAATTAAGGTTTGCAAAGTGTTGGATTAGGCATATTATCCATCTGTGAGGAGAAGTGTAGAAGTTATTAAATGGAGAGAAGATCATCATAGGTCTATAAGCTTCTCATAAAAGGCATAGTCATATGTAATAAAACCAATGTAATGGATGTTAAAGTAATGTTTGAGTGGATTTTTAACCACACAAATTAATGGAAACTCAGAGGAGTGCTGGTTGAAATCATGACATGCAATTTTTGTTAAAGTTCTAATTTGCATATAATTTTTCTAGGTGAATCATGCATAATTGTGAACAATGTTAAGGCATGAGTATATCAAGTTATTGTATTCACTTTTAGATAAGCCACATGTATAATAAACATAGAATATATTAAGAACACTTTTAAATTTTTAAGAAAATTCAAATGAGAAATTATCTTAGTTGTATGAGATATAAAGTAGAGTTGCATAAATAATCAATGAGAAATATATATGGCACAGTGTAAGGAAACCATATAAATATGGAAATTTGACTAGGGTTAACCACATAAGTATACAAATTAGCTGTAAAATGAAAGTTATGGTAGAAAACATAGCTAAAAAATTAAAATTTATTCATTTATTTTGATAGATATGCCTAACAAGGCTCAGAATTGAGTAACTTGAGATCCCTAAAAATATATTACCTTATGGCAGGCATATGGATTTATGATGATGCCTTGTATTTTTTCAAGGCCACATATATCAAACAACATATCATACATGAAATACATGACAATGACCATAAACAAATATTCTATAATGGAAATTGTAGTGCTTGACAAAAAACATTTTAGCTTCTTGATGGAAAATACTTGTGATTTAGTAGAGAAGGTAGAGTTTAGAATGTAGAAGGCATATATCCTTAAGAGAATGAATATATGAGACACTCCATTACCATTGATAAAAATTGAGAGATAGATCTAGGTATTAAGATTGGTAAGAGCCAAAGAGCTCATTGTAAAAGTTGGGAAGCTGAAAATATCTTGTAAAAATTATTTTCAAGTGAATCAGAATCAAAAATTTATATGAATCTAATGTCTTAATGAATGATTAGGTGAGATTTTAAATCAACTATGTGGTGTAAATCATCCCTTAACTAGGACCCCTAATTGAAACTGCAACTATTTCTATTAATTCATAAATTTAAACCTTTTATAATGTTGAGAGTGGGATCACTCCTACAAGTGGCATATCTGAATAATCATGAGAAATCTAGTTAAGTGCTAAATATTAGGTAGATAAAAAAGTGTTGTTTTCCATTGTGAGAAGGAGAGTGGATAATAATGAAGGTCAATACAAGGATAGGAAGAAGGATATTCAACTATCGAACATGAGGCAACTAGTAATTTTTGTTCTCCACTAGAAATAAAAGTGAATAGAGGATAAAGAGGTGATAAAATTAGAGGAGATAACTTGATAATTATGATGACCTATATAGGAAAATAGAGGGAGGCTTTATAGTAGTTGTTCAAAATTCCATATCACATACGTAATATTTTGACAGAGAAGCACAATAGTGGGTAGAGTATGGGGTTGTTGGGTGCATGAAGTATCTAACAGAGTGGATTAATTAAGTAATATTACCTAGATGAATTGTGAGAGTAATGTCTAGAAATGGCATGGAGGTTACAAAAAATACCTAATCATGGCAATTCAAATTCAATATATTTAGTGCATGCATATCACTAAGTGTGAGGAAATCATTTTTAGTGGAAAATGAGGGTAAGGACATTGGCATATCACTAGACATGTGGTAATCATCACACTAGCAAGGTTCAAGGAGCTCAAGTACTGATATATTACTGATATGAAGGTATTCAAGTGAAAAAATATAAGAGCTTATCTTAATCAAAGTGTTTGATAGAAGGTGGATGAGAGGATAGTTTTTATCCATTTATTGTAGATGGTTATAGAACATAATAAATGAACAAGGTGGCTCAACTAAAATTCAGGATGAGACATGTCCTAGAGTCACAAATATCAAGGGTGATAGAGGATATATATTCTAATATGAAAGTGTTTTAGGAGATAAAAAGTAAGGTAGAGAGAATATTTTCTAGGAGGAAGGATCCCACAAAGAAGTAAGGAGATACTATGGGATATAAGAGATGACAATGATGTCAAGGTGTGCATAGAGTTAACCTAAAATTGAAGCATCAATCATATTAATAAAATTAGACTTGGAAGATTTTGAAAAGTGGGTCTTGGATGTAAAACATTATTTCACACTAAAGGATGTCAATGATACCTTGAGAGTGGATATTTGAGTAGACAAGGTTATGTGGTAACATAGTAGCTAGCTAGAGAAATCTCAAAGAAAAAAGAATATGTAAGGGAAAGATTAGGGTGCAAATTTTAGAAAATATGGTTCTAATATATTAAAACTATTAGTGCATCTATAATACCAACTCAAATAGATATGAAGGATCGATATCTACAAGAAGGAACCTAAAAGGCATACACATAAGAATAAGTAGGAAAGGATTACCATGAAGGTAAACCCAAAGGAGAATTTGACCTACAAGTAATGTAGAGATAAATAAGTTCCCTATGAGATAACGGAAATATTAGATTGAGTGCCAACTAGAGTGAAACAAGCTAGAGTCTTTTGAGGAAGAATAGTTTTCATGTGTTGAATTAGTTGTTGTCAAGCATTGTAGGAATGAAGAGGTACCAATGTCCAAGGATGTGCCAAGAGAAGATAAAATGAAGAACACAAGTTTTTTTTTCATAAGGTAGAATCCTACTACCCAAGGGGAATAGGATAAAGATAATTCATGCCACAATCATAGAGTTGTCTCAATTGCATGAGAAGGGAATAAATCCAATAAGCCTCACTGAAAGGGAAAAATATACAAGAGGATATCCTCAGAATGTAGGATAGATAATAATGTTTTTTTAGAATCAACAATAAAGGTACAAATCATAAAAGAGGTATAGTTTTAATGATGCACAAAAATTGAAGACAAGGTGGATGTCACTCTATATGAATTAAAAAAAAGTGTTGGAAGGTGCACAAGGTGTAGGAGGAGCATGCAAAGGAACAAAGATGCATAAAATAAATCCTAGAGAGATCAAAAGTGTTATTGTGAACATCATATAGGATATTCAAGATGATAATGAAAGGACATGGAACCTAGATTTGCATGTAGAAAAGTATTTTTTTTAGTAACAACAATCAAGAAGAGTGTCTGAGCTAAAGTCCATATGCAGTGGAAAAAAGGAGAGAAGAAAGAGAACCTTTTTCCCCAATGAAAATGAGGAGGAGGAAACTATGGTTTAAAATATATATACTGCATCTAAATATGCATGAGAAAAAATTATGCCCATGGCTAAGAAGGATACAATGATGTTTGTTCATGACAAAAAAACATTTCCAAAATGGGTAACCTAATATATAATCTAAGATAAAGAAGTGAGTGTGATTTTAATTTCACATAAAAATTTGAAGATAATTTTAGAAGGTAGTAAGGCATAGGAATATGGAGGAACATACCATAATCATCCTAAAGATGATGAATACAAAGGTAAAGAGATAGAGGAAAAGTTACCAATGTTAATATTGGTCCACATGCACAAATTAGTGTGTGTAAAAGAGGAGGATAATGAGTACAAAGGGTACTAGTACCACATCGACATACCTCATGATAATCATAAGGAAGAATAGACCACATGTATCCCTAATTTATCTAACTAATAGGAAAAGGAAGGAAGGACATGCAACAAAGGATAAGATAGAGGCATAAAAGTCAAAGAAAGCAAAAGGTATGACAACCTTTTGGTAGAGGTGGATTGACAAAGGTGGGCACCTACCCACAATAGAAAAAATGGTTAACATAGAAACACATGGGTAAATGAAGGTGAGAATATAACTCAAACATGATATAGAAGAGAAGGGTGTGAACTGGGAGATTTTTATGATATAAAAATAAGTGTTGGAACACTTTAAGGAGGAGGATAGTCAGAGGTGGGCACAAACCCACAAGAGGAAGAAGGAGATTGAAGAGGAAGAGGAAGAGACAAGGATTTAAATATAGGTGAGAATGATGGTTTATGACCCAATAAGGGTCTATAAGAGAAGGAAGGGTAGATAAAAATTACTCAAGAAACACCCTAGGTGTAAAGGAATAGTCTTGGTAGCTAGCTAAAATAGTGGTTATATCACTCATAACCTACTTGTGAATAAGATCTTACATTTTAATTAACTAAGTAGTTTGATGAAGAGCATCCCAAGAAAATTAGAAATAATGCATCACCTTAAAATAGAGTCAGTCAGTCAATAAATAATGTAAAGTTGGCATTGAATGATCTCACTACACAATAGTCTGAATGGATTTTTCAAACTATACAAGAGTCCACTTGTATAAAAGTATGGACATCTTGGATTTGCATAGAATTTGGAGCAAGAAATTTTGTGAAGTTTTGGCTTAGGCGTAAAGTGCATAGGTGAAGAGAGGAAACTTCACAAAAGTATGAACATCTTGGATTTGCATAGAAGTTAGAGCAAGAAGGGATGTGAAGTTTTGGCTTAGCCACAAAGTGCATAGGTGAAGAGAGGAATCATGAAAGCTCTTAAATGGAGAAAATATTAGTACATGTCAGTAATCTTGAGTAAAAAATCTTAATCGTGTATTTAAAAGGATTGAAATAATATTGAATTTATTTATACAAAAGTTAAATCTAAGTGAAATTACAAGTGCATAAATCAATGGAAACTCAGAGGAGTGTATGTTTAGAGTCGCAACATGTCATTTTTGCTAAGTTTTTGATTTGCAAAGGAGTATTCAAGGCATATCATGTATATTTTGAAACAATGTCAAGGCATGAGTATATCAAGATAACATATTCCCTTTTATATAAGTTTTATGTATTATGCATGAAAAATCTAGTAAACATGAATGGAAGTGATCAAGGAAATGTTAGTGCACAACGCTCTTATTAAAATGATGGTTTAAGAATATTCACACATAAAATTAAGGATTAGTAAATGTGTTACAAAGAAGGGAAAAAATTAAAATATGACAAAAGGCATAGGGTTCAGCCACATAGGTATATAATTTTTTGTAAAATGAAAGTGATGGAATATAGTAGATCTCAAAAATTAAAAGTTATATCCATTATGACAAATTTAAAGTTATATATCCTTTATGACAACTTTATCGATCAAGGATTAAAATTGAGTAGTTTAAGATCCCTAAAAGTACACTACCATATGCTCTTTATACAAAAAAAAATCATTGTTTTGGATTTGTATGGGGTATCATCTATCAAATGACAACCCATACATGGAAGACATGCTAATGACTATAGAATAAAGTCTATAATGGAAATTACAAATCTTGGCCCAAAAAAATTGGCTCCTTGAGAGAAAATTCTTGTAATTAAGAAGATAAGGTAAAGTTAAAAATGCAGAAGGATTATATCCTTGAAATCATGGATATCCTAGAGACTTCATCTCAGGAAAATGGAAAGAGAAATTGAGGGCTTAGGATTAGACTACAAGAGCCAAAAAGGTCATTATAAAAATTGAGAAGTTACAAATATTTTGTAAAATGTGTTTGAGGGAATGTGAATCAAATACTTATATGAATTTGTTGTCTTAATGAATGATTGAGTGAGATTATCATTCAAATACATATTTTAAGACATCCCTCTTTTAGGACTCCTAACCAAGACTACATCAATTCCATTCACTTTATCCATTAAATTACCACTCATAAATTACTCTTTAAAATTGTTTTATATCATTTCATTAAAATTTAACAATTTTAGTTAAAAAATAATCATTAAAGTGATTTTTATATTGATTTTAAATAATGTCTAATTAATTTATTTCATATATTTTTCTTGGAATTTTTTTTGGTACACATAAAATCTATATAACAACTAAAAATGAACTCAATCTCAATGAAACATCTTATGGAGGTTAAATACATTCATAAAGCAGAGTTAAGGGACAAAACTCCTATAAATAATAAAAACATGGTGTTTTATATTATTTTAACCTTAAAATTAATAGAATGAAATTTTTAACTTTAAAAAAAAGGGTTTAGAAGTTTACAATTACCCTTTATTATAGATTTTTTTTTCAAATATCAACTTATAAATAATTTAAAAGAAATGATAGTTTAAAATATTATACCCTAAAACAAATGGAGAACAATAAAAATGTGTTCCATAATAATACTTTAATTGTAAATTACTCTACATCAAATGATAATAAAATATAGATATGTTTCCTCGCATCAAACCCCTATAAAAGAGTTATTACAGTACCTAAAAATCATATATGTCAAGATCATACAAATATCTATAAAAAAAAAAAAGCAAACAACTTTATTCAATCTTGAAAGGTTTCTTTTGCATTTTATTTAAATAAGATAGGGTAGGAAAGATTGATAGTGAATTAAACCACTAATTATACTTATTTTATTATGTCTAATAATGAGAAGAGATATAACTTTAAGTTTGATGGAAAGGGCGAGATATTCAGAGTCATAATTGGTCTCCAACTAAAAATATTATTTGGGTTGTCCACATGTGAAATGAACTTGATATTTTCCCTTCTAAAATCTAACCCAAAAAGTTATAGTGGAAGGATTACAAATATTTATATGGAGGTGAGGGTCAATCACATCCCACAAAGTTTTGTAGAGTTTTAAAATCAATGCATCATTGAGCCCTAGTGATTTACCATTAGTTATTTGGAGAACTACCTCATGTAATTCATCAATGTGTAATAATCAATCGCAAGCAATTTTTAGAGTTGGAAAAAATTGATATGGAAAAAAGATTAAGGAAAGTTTGGATAGGAATATCTAAAGGTATGGTATTCTTTAGGTTGTGACTACCATAATATAATAAGTCACAAAGGTTTGAAGGATATTATATAAATAAATCAAATCTTGTCATGTAATTTGGACAACTTTTTTTTTATCATAAAAATACTTAGAAATATTGAATTTATTCCCTAGGAAACTTTTTCAAATATCTTAAGCTAATACATACATGATATAATCCCAACAATCTAAATCTTCAGGAAAGAGAGGTTAATTGAACATGCAAATTAGTGTCCAAATGAATAGCTTAAATATTATGAGTGAAGCAAGTTAATTATTTAGCATAGGGTTTATTAGATTAATGGTGAAAGGAAATAATTTAATTCCTTTCAAATGCCTATGATAAGATTGTTTCACCATGCATTTGATGACATCCTCCCACCAAAACATCTAACCATTCTTATAGGAAGGTTGGAGAACTAAGTTTCAAAACTGTGATGTTTAGGTATACATCCTTCCATGAATTAGACAAGAAGTGTTGAGATAGAAATGGTTCTTGAAGACAGGTTAGTTTTGAGCCACATGAAAAGACACAATTCTTAGGGCATAAAAGAGAGAAGAAGCATTTCTAAAAGGTAGGTTGGAGTTAGAATATACTTGTCAATGGAGTGTGGGTACTTATGTAGAAGGCATTGAGGAGTAGGTATTAGTTTTTAGTTCATGAGTGGATTGTTGTGTATCATATTATGTGTGTGTGGATTAAA
Source organism: Torreya grandis (assembly GCA_037957365.1). Taxonomy (NCBI): domain Eukaryota; kingdom Viridiplantae; phylum Streptophyta; class Pinopsida; order Cupressales; family Taxaceae; genus Torreya; species Torreya grandis. The sequence continues at coordinate 61,786 of JARHVA010003415.1, read as the reverse complement.
TGATATATGAAAAAGGTTTTATTTCATTGGACCCCTATCCTTGAATCTATTAGTCAATCATTCTTAAGATCAAGTTATATATAAATGATGAAGAAATAAATTTACAATGTGCTTAAGAAAAGAAAGTATATTATTAAAAATATTTTACATTTTTTAAATTATTTAATTTATATATATTATTAATTATTTTTGAAATTATTATTATTATAATAGATATTTATTAAAAAAATAGTTTTCATTTACAAAAAATTAATTCAATAGAATTACTACGAGGAATCCAAGCACATGTCATTTGAGCATCGAATATGTTTGATCAGTATAATTGTAATAGAGTTAGATGAAGCCTAATAAAATATGAAGATAATTTAAGCATTTGTGATAGATACACATAGGAAGACAAAGAGAAATGTGTGGGTAAATTTGGATTATTATTTGAAATGTTTTTTTAATATATTTATAGGGTTTTAATAATTTTGGAAATATTTAACTTTCATTAAAAATATATGAAAAATATGAATGAGGAAAGGACTCTGAATTTGAAAAATAACTTAATTTGTTAGGGAAAAAATAAATATTATTTAAATAAAATTAAACATTAAACAAGTTACATTTAATTTGTATTAAAAAAAGCCATGTTATGCACATATTAAGTATTTATTTATTATTGAACCTCAATTTGAATAGTTATTAAAGGAAAACCAAAGTAACTAAATATGTAAAGATGAGTGAGAAACACTCATCCGTATTTTGTTATCTTGCAAAGAATAATAAAGCATTATACAAAATCATTTCACAAATGAAAATATGAGTGGGAAAGATGGGCACTTGATGAATGGCGTGCAATTTGAATGAATGAAGAAACACATTTTTAGAAGTAGTAGTGTTAGGACGGAGAAAAATGATATTAGAAGCGTTAAGAACCTAAGCAAGGATCTTGCTAAGATTGTGGGATCAAAGATCAAACTTAAGAGATAGGAGGAGTTTCCAATAATATGCACTTACTCTTGGTAAACCATGACTATATTTTATGAATATAAAAACTAGAGAGTTGAGAGGCATGCAAAAGTAAAGTGAAAAAATGGCTCACGGTTTGATTGAGCATTTAACTTTTAAGGTGTTATAATGTTTGGAAATCACTGAAGCATTTTTTAATTGTTTAAAACATTACGAAGGAATATAATGAATGATTTGGTAAATTGATGTGTTATAGGGATTATTCAACAGGGGTTTTATTTCTACTTTCTCTTTCTTTTTCTTAGTTTAGAGTGTTTACATTTTTTTTTCATATCACCAAATTTATTAAGGGGTCAAAAAAATATTGGTTAAATAAATCATAAAATTTTAGTTTTATTATTGGGATCCTTTTTATAGGGACTGTTTGGTTATTTTTATCTCACTAATTAATTTGTGCAAGTTCATTTTCTTAAAGGGATGGTTTTTATAGTTATTGTGGATATTTGGAGAGAATGTTTGAAGCATTATCATTAAGGAAAGCAATTTAATGTGTTGAAACTTTAGTTATGGTTGGTTATGTCTTGTGTTGTGTAAAGGCTAATCATGAAATAGATGGAGAATAGATTGATTTAGTGTGATAATAGATGAGATGGATGAGTTTATGGAAAGGAAAGAGAAATTAAGAATTATGGATCCTATAAAGGAGTGTGAACTAAAGTATTTGCATGTTATGAATATACAAAATGTTTGAGAGGAAACTTAATTAGTTAGCAAGAAAGAGATGGTCAATATAGTGTGAAAGAATGTGGGTGCAATATCATAAGCTTCGGTGGAGAGTCAATTTTTGGTGTAGGTTATGGTTTAGAAAGGAATTCGAAGGATGATGGGTAAGTTAAGAAGATTTTGCATCTAAACTTAATCATCGCCAATGTAACGATGGCAAGCGATGACAAGCATCTTATCATTGTTTCTGCTCTTCCCACCATTTCATCTCCCAACCTGTGCATTTCCTCTTTGTTTTAACAATAATGAATATGCAATGCGATGGAAATAAAGAAGCAAAAATGTCACTGTCAAATAATGCATGGATTGACTCATTCAATGCAAAATGATGAAATGTAAATGTGAAGTGGTGAGGCATTAATACTTGGTGACATCAATCCAAGTGCATTTAGTGATTAGATCTCCAACAAAACACTAAACGATCTTTTATACAATAATTAAAACCACAACACTATACTGTCACATTAGATGTTAAAAATCTATAATTAAAATGTAAACGTGTTTAACTATCATTCAACGACAATTGCATATATTAACATGACATGGTTTAGATGCCGCGTAAACACAAAATTAAGAAACATGACTATTCGATCCTCTTCCTTAACGTTAATCAAAATCCGGACCCGCATGGTTATAAAAACAAAACGCTAGCGAGGGCCTTCCTGTTAGTTGTTTGAAAATTTGGAACCCATAAGCCTCTCTTGTAAAATGTCGCTTATTATTACGAAATGGGCGAAACGGTTGCGTCTGCTCATCTGTCCTCTCTTTGTCATGAGTAAACTTTGATGTGTGATGGAAGTGATGATACAGCGCCATGGTGCCCTCTACTTTGTTTATTTCCCATTTTTAGCTTAATTTGTAAAAGGGTGAAAAGTTTTGTAAACTGCATCATTATAAGTAGTTAGGGAAAAATAAATGTTTACACTCCATATAAAGTTACAAAAACACTTTTAGTGAGTGAATACTTATTTACAACACTCTTGAGGATTGTGCCTTGATCATATTTTGGTGCACTTATGGTTTTCAGTCTATCCTTGTGTTTGGACATTTACATATTTACACATTAGTTGTTTATTCCATGTCTCCTTCAAGGCCATTTCTTAGTGCTTTGGATTATTCTTTGGAGATTTAATCAAGGAACATTTATTAGCACCTTATCATTAATGTGTTTTTTGGAATTACTTTCTGCCCTGATGTAGACACACTAACACAATAAAATAATAACATGCAATTCAAGGGTAATATTATATTTTCTAAGGTTTCTTCAATTTAGGAAAATATTATTCAAAATTTAGAGGAAAATAAGACCTTCAAAACATAAAAATGCACCTCATCACAAAATTTCAAAAATTTAATTCGCTCATTTACACTTTGTAAGTCAATATTGATCATTTAGAACCCATAACTACTGCACTTTCTTGACATTTAGCACTTATTAGCACACATCTATTGGACACACTCCTAGATTGTGATCAACTACAACATGATTCATATTATAATCTCATTACACCTGTAGTAACATTATTTTCAACCAATGCTTATGTTGATCCAAATGTTGATGTGCTTTCCTCCTTTTAGGAGCACTCTACTAGTTCTGATTTTTATATTTTATTCGCCTTGGGTTATTCTAGTGTAGTTATTTAAAAACATATGCAGGGCATTATTTCACCAATCCAAAATATGAAGTAGATTACTCATCATGGTATTATCTATTGATAAAGTGGTTCCACTTCTTATTTTTGATAATTATATATGATCTATAAGCTGAATTTTCATTTACTCTACACTTACATAGGGCATCAAGTGACACATATATATTTCATATAAGAATTGGATCTCTTCTTCACATATTTGTTCAAACTTCATCCTCAGCCATGAGTGTATTGAGTCATCTTTAGATACTATCATCAATGAGAGACCTGATCCTTCATTCAAGCATGTGAGACCTAAAATAAAAATTTTTGGCTTATGAGGCCTTTCTCTTCACAAGTATGTGAGTCATAACACATAATTTTATTCCTATTAACATTATAGTCCTAAATGAGATCCAATCATTTCCTTTCATACATCATTTGTGCACATGGCTTGAAATCACTTTCAGGTGTGTTCTTCCACCATTTGTGTTCATTTACGATGGATTGATGATCAATTATGGTGGAATCATTAACACTCTTTTTGTGGACTCTACTCACATGGTTATTTCACTACTAAATTAAATATTCTACACACAATTCATATTTCCTATTGGTTTTATTTCTTAGAGTAAATTTTAGGTCTTGTGATGGCTTCTTTGACAAATAAACAACTCCTTGTGGTGATAAATTTCTAGTGACCCCAACATAAGTTCAATTATTTGGTTTTATCTTCAGATCTATGGGATAGATTTCTTAGTAGCAAAAATAAGATCCTTGTGGCATAAATCCTATTTACATGCCATCCTATTATTCTTGATATTTTCATCTACCTCACCTAATTTAACATTAAGGGGGTTTGTTAAGTACCAATTTTTTGGGTGAAATAATCAAGGTGTATATAACTATTTTTTTGTCAAATGTTCTATACTATTGTATTGCTTTCTAGGTGAGATCTATATGGTATATCTCTTTTCATAACATTATTTTGATATACATTTTACATGGGTACCTTATTAGACTTAGAGTAAGAACCCTTTCCATAGGTTTATACTCTATTTTGTAAACACTTTATAATTTTCACTTAAGGGGGTCTTGGCATAAATTTATAATTACACCTTAAGATTACTTAATGAGTAATTAATTATCTAGGATTTATTATTTTATTAATTATAAAATAATCATATTTGGACATGGAAACTTGCACTATTGTCCCAGTTGCACATTCACATGTGAGATTTAACTAAAGTCCAAGTTCTAAACCAAAATAAAATTTATATAGCTACTTAGATTTATGTGAGAAATTGAATTAATGTAAAAATATAAATTTATTAGGCCTTTTGTGGTCTATAAAATCAAGGATCTCTCTCACTCTCAACAGTGGAATGGAGAAGATAAAGTGCAAGTTTTTTTCTAGTCCCTTCCTTTCTACAATGTTAATACAATATTAATGGTACACTTTCATCTCTAGTATCTATGTATCTTTCTTTATGCATGACATGTGATATGTCTATGGCATATGTGTTTGATCTTGACAAGTTGTGTTTTCTAATAATAACATAATATGATTATATCATCTACTTTTCAAGGTGGTTTGCTTATATATCAGAGATATAGAATAATTGTAGACAAAAATATAGTTTCATGTCATCATACACAAGTATGGGTACCAAATATTTATCAAATAATTACAAATAAAGGAATGAAATAAGTAATAGACATTACACACAAAGATATAGAAAAGAAACAATTTAAAATCATTATAGGATAGATAAATAATCTAATTTAAGATATCTATTTAGATGAGTATAGTGTATTGTTATTTTTTAGTAGTTTATAAGAGTATTTTACTCTAACTGATACAACTATTTGTGGGGTTTCATAGCTTAGTTAATTTACAAGTTTTGGTAGTCTTTGGTCTGGGTCAGACTTTTCATACCAGGGAAATAGGTCTCATTCGACATTTCCACCTTGGCATACATTTGTTAGGCATCAAGCATTTGATAGTGGGTTTACAATTTTTGATGGACTTTTTGACCTCCTAAGCACTTTGTCAAGTTTTGGGCCTGCTTCAAACACTATTGGGTTCTAGCCCTGATCTAGAACAATGTCAAGTTTTGACCCTGATTCTAACACCTATCATGTTCTTAATCTTGTTCAGACACCTAATGGGTTATAACATATTATTATACACCAATTGGGTTCCATCTCATGTTCAAACATGCCACAAACTTTGACACTTTCTAGAATAACTAACAAATTTTGACACTTGCCTGAGCACCCCTTAGACTCTAACAAACTTGCATGCATACCGTGCAGGTTCTAACCACTAAAAAAACATTAATTAGACATTGACCACTGTTAAAACACCCTTTGGACTTTGACAATTCCAAAAACACCCTACAGATTCTGACAATCCCTTTTGTATACTGCGAGTCGAAGAGGCCATCAAATTTAACCAAGTGAAAAGTGTTATTATTCATTTAAAATTTGGATCCATTTTTAGATGGTTTCACTCATACATCAATCATATTAATCAAAAATAGGTAGGAAGGAACACCCACAAAAATTCTTAGCCCTTAGTCATATGAGAAATAAGCCCCTAATCAGTTCCAACCCAAAAGAACTTAACTTTTACTCGAAAGCGCCTTAAGTTTTTTTGTGGAAATTAATTCATAATTTTTTCAATATTTTTCTCCAAAGGGCCTCATGTATTTGGGGGAATTTGATTCAAATAATTTTTCACCACTATTTCCACTTAAATTTTTCATGCAAGCAAAATTTTCAAATGGCTATAACTTTTGATCATTCAAATTTCAATGTTTTATGATTTAAAAGAACTTATATTTTCATGTTATATATTGGTAGTACTTTAGAGTCTTTTAAAACAACATATTGTACACTCTTGAATGCATTATTGTCAAAACCTAATATCCCTTCATTTCTTTGTACTTATGCATTAATCGCTCAAGATGTATTTTTGACTACCCTGACATCTATACGAACGTGGTCGTATTTAAAACTTTAAGGGTGAGTGGTGCGTGATTAAAAATGGTTCTGAGGGGGCATTGTGTAATGTTGTGCATTATTCAATGTCTCTTTTGTTCATTCCCATTTTTTGTGTTGTAATAGTTCCTGTGTAGTTATTGCTCATTTGGACCTGAGTAATAAAATAAAGGAATTGGATTATCATAGTTTCTTCATGTTTTTGAAGAAAGTGTGTGTCACAATTAATTTTTGAATAGAGTTAGAATTCTTTTTTGAGATTAAGTGAGTTTTGGTACAAGATAATGAATTATTTTCTTTCAATTCCATAATCAAGCTATCGAGAGGCAGTGAATTTCAATGTGTATGACGTTACTAAACTGAAGAGGGACAGATAACAACATGGATTTTAGTTTCCTAGAAAAATTAGAACCAGGGAAATATCTTGCAATTCAAGATGATTTAATTGTTTTTAAAGTATATATAGTAGTTAAGGGGAAACAAAAATTCATATGTAGTGCATATATCCTTAAAATGATGTAAATTGTATTAAGTCTGATGTGAATTTGAGCTAGTAAAATTAAATTGAAAGGAGTAGCATCAACCAAGTATGCATATTGATATAGGCATTTTTATAATATATATATATATATATATATATATATATATATATATATATATATATATATATAATATGAATATTTTAATTTGATAAATAATAAATTATTTTATATTCATTTTATATGTATCACATTAAATGATAATTAATGAAGTATTTCATATTAATTTCAAGGATTTGAGTCTCCTTCAACTTTCCATCTATAAAGTTGTTTTATTATTTTCATAGCATTCGTATAAAAATGATAATGAAATTTTGAGTCATTGTAAAGATTTTACATGAGAGATAGCAACAAATGTTAATATTTTTCATTATTTTTGTTCCATATCAATTATTGTTTTGGAAAGAGTTAATCCTTTTAATTTATGTATTAATAATGTCCACGTCAATTGTAAGGGTAGTTGACATGTGTGTCCGTTTTGTATTAGTGTAATTGAAGTTTTATGTGGAAATGCATCTTGAAATCAGATTTGAAAGTAATTTTTGAATTCTATGATAATAAATGTAAGTCATTCTAGTGGGTCACTCTCAAGTTTTTATATTACACTTCAAATATTTTATCATTGAACTCCATTTCCAGTTCTTGATTCAATCCATAGACGAGAGGTTAACATCATGTTTACGTCTGAAGAGATCAATAACTCCACATGAAGTTAATATTTCTAGCCTCTTGATGGATCAATATTCCTTGTTTGGTTGCAATGAGGCACTACGTGTAGTAAATCATTTCAATGAATGTAATTTACTTTTAATATGTTTGGTTATGCACATTATAATATATTATAAATAGATGAATAGTATTCAAATTCTTCTTTCTTGGCTAGATTTAATGCAACATCAATTTTTTTCATCAATAATTTATACTCATCAATTTTTATTGTACATCTTTAATATTTTTGAGAAATAGAAGGATATTTGTTGGTCCTCACTATTTTATTCACATCTAAATACCTTATCCAAAGTAACAATTGTTTCTATTCTTTCCATAATAGTTTTGCATGTTTTTAACTATCAAACAATGGTTTATCACCAAAATGAAGTAAATGCTTTAAATATCCTACAAAAATTATTGATATATCTCTAAAATTCATGCTTACATTTTTCTAAAATAGCCGTCAAAGTTGTAAGTCTATGTTTTATAGCATGTTTTTGGCAATGAAACTTATTTTGTTAATCAATATGTATTTTATATGTCATATAAAATAGTTTTATACTTCAAATACTAATAATTATAATATAATGTGATCTGAGCAATATTTTAGGTGACAATTTAGGTGACGGGTTTACCCCAATTGGTGGCAGAACTTTTGGGAGCCATAACTTCCAGACCATAGCTCTGTTTGACTCCCCATTTGAACCATTGGAAAGATAAGAATGAGGAGAGAATAATGAGATGGCATGTATATTTTTTTGGTGGGTTTTGAACCCTAAAAAACAAATGAAAGTGCCAAAAATATTAATTTTAGTAGTGTAGTCTAAAAATAGTAAGTTTCTAAAAATAGTAATTTTTCAAATTATATATTGTTGTAAATAATGGAAGTCAAACCAATTAATCTCCCTCAAAATTGGTGACCTTACACATCCTCCTCATAGCTTCAAAACATGTATAAATGAAGATGTAACCTGAAATATAAATTAGACATCTCTTCTCAGAGATAGGCATATGTTTGGGTCTGCAAATGTGAGCAATAAAACATCTCTTCTTAGAGATAAAATTATTAAAATTGTGTTTTTATTATTTATTGCATTATATTTAAATCAAAGCTTTCAAGTTTTGGATCAGAATGACTCCAAATTTAATGTTATTGTATTAATGTTTTATCAAGACTAATATCCTTTTATATATCCAAAAATGACTTGTAAAGTAATAACTCTAACTAAAAAATCAAACCATTTATCCCATTGATGAGTTCGTATGATGGTAAAACTTGGGAATACTCTCTCAATAATTTGCATACTCCTTACCTTCTATGTTGGAAATATTGTCATTGATGTCAAAGGTCTAGCATTGGTGATAAAGGCCCCATAGCATTTAATGTTTTTAATATTCATATCTTGGATAATATGTATTAATATTAATGAATATATTTTAGGTTGCATAAAATTCAAAAGAGGGTCCATGGAGAATTCAAAGAGTCTCTGGGTAAATATAAAAGAGGAACGGGATGCATTTTCTCATGAAAAGTCATCTTGAGGAAATCCAAGAGTCACCAAGTGCAGATAAAAGAGGGTATGGCATATTTTTTCATGAAGAGTCACCTTAAGGAATTTGAAAGGTCACCAAGATAAAGACAAAAGAGGAAAGGACATATTTGCTTATGGAGGGTCACCATGTGAATTTTTAAATGCAAGAATACGAAAGGTCATGCAAGTTTAGTACCATTTTCTATGAGAATTGAAGGGTCATAAAGGGTGAATGCTAAAGGTCATTTGGAAAGCTATAAATAAAGGCTTGAAAAGACATTTGTAATATGCAAAAGAGTGCATGGTTTTGTAATTATTTTATATAAGAAAAAAGGAGAGAAAAATAGGAGATATTGTTGAGTTATATCATTTGTTGACTAAGCAACATTGAGAAATAGTTGTGTTTTATACACAAAAGGGATTGGTGCTCATGTGGGTGAGTGCTCACAAATATTTGAAAGGGGTTGGTGCTTCTGTGTGTTGGTGCTCATAAATAGTTGCTATGTTGGTTCTCGGCAAAGGGGTTAGTGCTCTTGCGAGTTGGTGTTTTTAAAATTTGTATTTTGATTTAGTGCTCATTCATATACTTGAGATTATTCTCCATGGTTTTTCTCACTTTGGGTTTCCACGTAAAAATCTAATGTCTCTCTCTCTCTCTTTTTTGTGTGGTGTATATTATTATTTAAATTTTATTGCATATCCTAAATGTGTGATTAAGTGGTTAAAGAAAATAAATAAGATTAAGTAAAAGATATATAATACACTGATTCACCACCCCTTAGTATATTTTGCACTTAATAATTGGTATCAGAGTAGGGTCCTTTTGAAAAAGTTATACAACTTGAAGGTAGATTGGGGAAAACACGATGGCTGAATCACATGAAGGGTTTTATACAAATAAGGTACCTTTGTTTAATGAGATAAATTATGATTTTTGGAGCATAAAGATGAGGACATATTTGATGTCTCTTAGATTTAACATTTAAAAAGTAGTGGTGGAGGATTATGAAGAGCCACAGACACTTGTAACTACTCTGGTAAAAAAGAAGGCAAGTAAAAATAATGGTAAAACTTTAAATGTTATTTTATGTAGTTTATGTGAATCAAATTTTTTTGAAGTTATGCAATTTAAATCTTCTCATAAAACTTGGGTAAATCTTGAGAATATTTATAAAGGTGATGGAGAGGTTCATTAAGCTAAGCTTCAAACTTTCAGAAGATAGTTTGGGAATTTGAAGATGGAAGAGGAAGAAAATATAGCAAGTTACCTTTTACGAGTTCATCAAATAGTTAATTAGATTCAAGGTCTTAGAGAAAAGTTAAAAGAATAAATCTTAGTAAAAAAAGTTTTCATATTTCTACCATTGAAATATGATGTAAAAGTTTTGATAATTGAATAGATGAACTATTTAGTCAAGCTAAAGATGGATGAGGTACATGGTATTCTTACAACATATGAGATATAGACTGAACAAGAGAAACCCTAAAAAAAAGAAGCTATTTTCAAGATATCAAAAAAATAAAAGGCTAAGATTCAAGAATCAAGTGACAGTTCTAGCAATGATGAAGATGACAATGGAGCTCTATTCATTTATAAACCAAAAAATGACATAGTTAAATATCAATAAAAAATACTTTTTTTAATGTTTTAATTGTGAAATGATTGGAAATTTTGCAACTAAGCACCCAGATAAAGGTAATGGTGACAATGAAGAAAGAAAGTCTACATACAAGAAAAATTTCAAAGAAAAATTCAAGAAGGGATTTGAGAAGAAGAGTTTGTATTCTAAAGATCCTAGCTCAGCTGAAGATAGTGGAGTTAGTGATTCAAAAGAAGAAGAGATTATATTCATGGCCATACATGAAGATACCTCCATAAGTAAAAGTACAAATGATCAAAAAAAAAGAATAGGATGAAGCCAAAGTGAATTTGGAAGGAGAACTCATTTGTACCTTAAAAGAGTTAAAAGCTCTTGAGAAGAAGAATGGAAGATTTAAGCTCCAGATTAAAAAAATGAAAAGGAGTCAAAGGAAATAATTGAAGATATACAAACACACTTTGAAGAAGCTAAGAAGAATGAAAATATCTAATAGCACAGTTGTAAAAAGTAAGTAAAAAATATGAAAAATATGTTATTGAAATTGCTTCTTTAAAAGTAGATCTTGAGAAAGTAAATAAATCAATCAATGATAGAGCAGCCAATGATTCAAAATTTGAGAATAACACTAATATGTTGAATAAGAGATTAGGAAGTTAAAGATCAATGTCAGATCAGTTAGGTATCAACTTTTAAAAAGAGAAAGAGGAGGCCACTACTTTCACACATAAGGTTAACACAAAAAAAAAAGAACTATGTTGAAGCTGTTACAAAAGAAGAAATAAAAAGGGAAGAAGTTAAGAATATAGAGGACATCTCAAATAAAAAAGGTTGGAATAAATAGAGCTACAAAAGACAATTAGGGTAGAGATACATAAATATGTCTTATTTTTATGGTTATTATTTTTAATTTAATGGATATGGTCATAACAAAATAAAATACTGAAAAAGGGATAACAATTTCAAAAATAAGGAGAAAAAATCATGTAGAGTCAAGCAGAAGCCACAACTCTTTTGCTCCTCTACCAGGATTTAATAAAAAGGCTATAATATGTTACAAGTATAAAAACATTAGACATATAGCCTAGTATTATAAAAATGTGTTCGAGTCAGTCAAGAAGTACCAGAGTTTCAAGGCTCCATTCATCAAGAAGAAAGTTTAGACAAGTTCATGGTAGAAGAAATAACATAAAAAGTCTATGTTGGTCTCACATCTTTGCATGCAAGAAATGAAGAAAAGTCATGGTTCATTAATAGTGGATGTTTGAAGCACATGATAGGAGACAAGATGAAGTTTATAACCTTGAAAAAGATCAATGGTGGCATAGTAAAATTTGGAGATAATACCACTACTAAAATTATAGAAAAAGGTACACTAAGTTTAGATTGTTAGGAACCTAGGCTCACAAAGCTTTGATACCACTTTGTCAGGATTAGGAGCATAATTGATTACCTTTGTATAAGCAACTAAACATGGAATTTAACTAGAAGTAAAATATAAATAGAGTTTGGAAATAACACAGAATATGAGAGACAATACCCAATTATATTAATACTCATCCAGAAAGAAATTACAATAAAGAGATGCCACACTCTTCCCACACCTCTAGGGCTCCCACACCTCTAGGGCATACAATAATCTCCCTTAAGATTTCTCTCTCTCAATTACAGTCACAACAAACAACTCAAACATAGAGTTGTTCACCTCCACCATTCAGTATCACTACTGCCAGTACCACTGAGTACTCAACGTACTCCAAGTAGATCTCACCTGATCTTGCTACCTATTATGTTTCTGATCTCCTTGATCTTGCTACCACGTGTAGATCAACTTGGTTTTGCACACCTGCAAACCTAGATCTCGCACACACACACACACACCTGCAGATCAATCAACCTTACTTACCATGTAGATCTCACCTGATCTTGCTATACCACAGATCAACCTGGTCTTGCACACCTGTCGACCTAGATCATACACACATAAAGAACCCTTGTCCTTGCCTCACCAAGTCCTTATGATTCTCCATGGATATAACTCTGATTCTACAGAACCGATTCTACAAGAATCCTTGAGAGTCTACCATCTTATAATATAGCCCATGAGTCTATTATATAGATCCCATACAAATAATAATTAGACTTTCCAATTACAATAATTAGAAACGTATCTCAATACTAAAATTAGTTTTTACATGCAAACAATTGGTTTGTTAAACAAACTATTTGTGAACTAATAGTTTTGGAACCGCACAGATGACTGACGTCAGTCGCTATTTGTCTAGAGATGATCAACATCAACTGATCTTGACTGATGTCGGTAGCTTCTTGTCCACCCCTGACCGACGTCAGTTGGCCTGACCAACGCTGGTGACTATGACACTCAGCAACCTCCTCTATGTTTGCATACAGTGAAGCTTTTAGCTCCACAACCTAATAATCTCCCACTTAGAGATAAACAACTGCACCTATACCTGTACCTGTACATCATCTAATTTGTTTTCTGGCTTGTATCCCTCCTCAAGCTCAATCTTGAAGACCAACCACCACACATCCTGTGGTGCTCCACCTATCATCCAAGTAACCTACCATATCTGAATCTACATACCCATGTAGAGAAGTCCCTGACCCTGCATAACATGTTAACTTGCTGTTGGTCCCTCTTAGATACCTGAGAACCCACTGAACTACTTTTCAGTGCTTCTTTCTTAGATTGGCTATAAACTTGCTAAAAACACCCACTACTGAGGCAAACTCAGGTCTAGTACACATGTACTTAACCTCATCATGTGAATTGGGACACTATTTTATGAAATGTCCATCCATAGGTGTGCTAACCAGTTCTATATCCTGCATCTTGAACCTCGCCACTACCTTATCCACACAATCATCTAGAGATAAAATCAATGTGTGACCTTCCATGTCTCGAGAAAAACTCATGCCAAAGAATTTTGCTCCTGAATCCTTCCTAGCACACCTCTGAACTAACTTTACCTTTAACTCAAAAAATCCCTGTATGTATGAACCTGCAACAAGCTCATCATCCAAATAAAGTAACAAGATAATGTTGTGACCACTATCCAACCTGGTAAAGTAAACACAATGATTACATTGACACTGACTAAAGCCATGCTTTGTCATACACCTGTCAAACCTGTACCATTGTCCTGGAGATTCCTCAAGACCATATAACCTGGTCTTCTGTCTCACGTGTCCATTCTCTCTCTTTTTTAACCAAGGAATCCATTCATCTTTTAGTGCTTTCTTTCTGGTTGGAAACTCTACCAAATCTCCCATTTGGTTCTCTTCCAAATAATTCATGCCATGCTCCCACTATTTCTTGGATTCTACCTGCATTTCCTCTTTAAAACTTCTCAATTCTTGACCATCAGTGAGAATTAATTTTAGGTAGTATAAAGAAGGTGAATAAAGAATTTGAGGCTTACTTACACTTTCAGTCCTCCACATGGACATTTGAGACTCCTTGACAGCATGTTGTCTGCCCAAAATCTATTTCCTAGTCGACCTCGGTCTGCACCTGATCGATGTTAAATCCACCTGATCACCGATGCCGGTCCCCTGACTGACGTTGGTGTCCTCCTGGTCACCAATGTCGATTCCCTGACTGATGCTGGTAGCCACCTACCCAACACCACCAACTCTGGTCTGCACATGACTAACGTCGGTACCTACCTGTTCGACGTTAGTTCCACCTAACTGATGCCGGTAATTATGTTTCCTTGTGAATGATGACTTTTTACCCACAAGCTTACTTTAGATCAAAACCCTGTCCAATCTACCCTACTCAGAGTTATTCAGTCCCCTTCGCTGATCTCTATCCATCATCTCTTCCATGAGCACCAAGGCTTTCCAGTTCTTAAGTTTGTAAAAGACATCTGACTTCCTCTTAAGGACATGCATTCCCTTCTCACTCATGTGACCAAGCCTATAAAGTCACATCTTTGCAACAGAAGAAGAATCAGTAATACAAGTAGATAGATAAATAGTACCTACTTTCTTACCACATGCTAATTCAAGTGCATCCGTTGTGAGAGTTACTGTGCATCTCTCATCACCCAACTTTCCTGAAGTAATTAGACTCCTCTTCAAGACTGGGACTTGCATGACATCCTTCAACACCCATGTGTTGGCGTCTGCAATTTCAGCCACACTTCCCCTTTGCCAATACTTTGACAAGGCTTACCAACCCCTGAATAAATCTTTCCAAAGTCTCCATGGACCTTAACATGGAAAAATACTCTATTTGGGGCTGCATGGAAATAGGCAATAGAATCTATAAACCAAGATTCTACTTTATCCAAGGAACATACAAGAGCAACCCATGCAACAATACCTGCAACACCTACTTCTTCATTTCCTTCATGTTGATCTCCTACTGACCAACAATATTTCTTTACCTGCTCTTTCTTTTCATAACTCCGTAATTGATCATTCTTGCTTTTGAATTCCTCCATTCTTAGTTTACTTTCTTTTGCCATTGCTATACTCCCACTCAATCAGAAACCCCTTAGAGTGACCTGTAATCAAACACAAATCTACTCCGAACTAGGCTCTGTGAACCTGCAACCATAGCTCTGATACCAATTGTTAGGAACCTAGGCTCACAAAGCTCTGATACCACTTTGTTAGGATTAGGAGTACAATTGATTACCTTTGTATAAGCAACTAAACATGAAATTTAACCAGAAGTAAAATATAACTAGAATTCAAAAATAACACAGAATATGAGGGACAATACCCAATTATATTAATACACATCCAGAAGAAAATTATAATAAAGAGATGCCACACTCTTTCCACACCTATAGGGCTCCCACACCTCTAAGGCATACAACAGTCTCCCTCAAGAGTTCTCTCTCTCAATTACGGTCACAACAAACAACTCAAACACAAAGTTGTTCACCTCCACCAGTCAATATCACTACTACTAGTACCACCAAGTACTCAATGTACTCCAAGTAGATCTCACCTGATCTTGCTGCCACATGCAGATCAACTTGGTTTTGCACACCTACAAACCTAGATCTCACACACACACACACACACACACCTGCAAATCAACTAACCTTACTTACCATGTAGATCTCACCTGATCTTTCTATACCACAGATTAACTTGGCCTTGCACACCTGCTGACCTAGATCATACACACATGAAGAACCCTTGTCCTTACCTCACCAAGTCCTTATGATTCTCCACGGATAGAATTCTGATTCTACAGAACCGATTCTACAAGAATCCTTGAGAGTCTACCATCTTAAAATACAGCCCATGAGTCTATTTTATAGATCCCATACAAAAAATAATTAGACTTTCCAATTACAATAATTAGAAATGCAGCTCAAGACTAAAATTAGTCTTTACATGCAAATAACTGATTCGTTAAACAAACTATTCGTGAACTAACAGTTTTGGAACCGCACAGGCGACTGACGTTGGTCGCTGTCTGTCTAGAGATGACCGACGTCGGTTGATCCTGACCGATGTTGATAGCTTCTTGTTCACCCCTAACCGATGTCAGTTGGCCTGACCGACGCCGATGACTGTGACACTCAGCAACCTCATCCATGTTTGCATACAGTGAAGCTTTTAGCTCCACAACCTAACATAGATAATGGTAGAACTAAAACTAAAAATATTTTGTATGTAGAAGTTCTTAAGCATAATTTTTTGAGTTTAAGTCAAATCTGTGATCAAGGGTACACATTAAAGTTTTATACAAAGGTTATAAAATTAGGAGAAAATATTCAGATGTGTTAGTTACAGATGCTTAGAAAACATGCAATAGTTTAATATGTTATCAGACATCAAAGGTCAAAAATGTTGTTTGATTCAGATTGAATAAAATTGGCTATGGCATAGGAGAATGGGACACATAAGTTTTTATAATCTTATCAACATCATTAAGAAGAAAGCAATCAGAAATCTTTCAAAGATTACAAATCCATCTAATACGTTTTGTGAACCTTGTCAGATGGAAAGTAGATCAAAAGGTGATTCAAAATAAGAGAACACTCAATCACTCAAATGTTAGAGCTTGTTCACATTGATTTGTTTGGACTTATAAGAACTCAAAGTACTCAAGGAGAAAAATATTTTATTTTTTTATTAATTATTTTTTACGTATGACTTGGGTAATGTTTTTAAAGAAAAAATCAAAAGCTTTTAGATATTTCAAAGTATTAGTTGAGAATGAAATTGATTTGAAGATTAAGTTCTTAAGATCAAATCAAGGAGGAAAATTCATGTCAGATCAATTTATTGAGTTTTGTGAAGACCATGGAATAAAGAGACATTATTCAACAACCAAAACTCCATAGCAAAATAGAGTAATTTAACAAAGAAATAGAATAGTTCAAGAGATGGAAATGACAATGCTAAATGAATCTAAGATATCAAATTAATATGAGAGAGAGGTATTTAGTATAGTAGTGCATATCTAGAATAGAGCATTATTGAGAGTCAATAGTGACAAGACTTTTAATGAGCTATAGAAAGATAAACCAGCTATAGTTGATTATTTCAAAGTTTTTAGTAGTAGATGATTCATAAAGAAAATTGATAAAAAATTGAATAAGATTAAATCTAGAGTAGATGAAAGTATATTTCTTAGTTATTATTGTAAAAGTAAATATTATAAATATTATAATAAAATAACCAAGAAAATAGTTGAAAGTGCAAGTGTCATAATAGAAGAAGATGGAGCATAAAAAATTAGTTATCTAGTAGACATTTTTGAAATCATTGAAGAGGAAGATTTTGAAGAATCAAACGAAGATGAGAAGGAGAAAAAGGACATCAAAACCCCATCTAAATATTTTCAAAGAAATTATAATGAAAGTGACATCATCAATGACATAAATAAAGTAATTCACACCATAAGAATGATGGTAAGTGAATATGAGTAAGTTAATTTCTCTTTGTTATCCAAAATTTAACCTAAAACTTTTCTAAAAGCTAGACATGATAAGCATTAGGTTAAGGCAATGGATGAAGAATTAATAATGATACTTGGGAATTAGTGCCTAGACTAAACTATCACAATGTGATAAGAGAAAAATAGATTTATAAAAATAAGTTAAATAAAAATGGAGAAGTTACCACAAATAAAGCAAAATTAGTATGTAAAGGATATGTCTAAATTGAGGGAATAGATTTTAAAGAAACTTTTAGACTAGTAGCAAGGATAGAGGCTATTAGAATATTTCTTACATTTGCAGTGTTTAAATTTTTTAATTTTTTAGATAGATGTCAAATCTACCTTTCTGAATGGGAATCTATAAGAGGAAGTCTACATTGAGCAGCTTGAGAGATTTATTCTCTCAAATGATATTAGCTATATATGCAGATTGAAGAAAGCACTACATGGATTGAAACAAGATCCCAAAGCTTAGTATGAAAAACTTGATAAATACCTACAAGATCAAGGTTTCAAGAGAAGATTTGTTGATAGTAATTTCTACATCAAAACAGAAGGTGAGCATCAGTTGATTACTATGGTATATGTTGATGACATAATATTTGGAGGTAATATTGAAAAGATGACAAAAGAATTTTTTGATAATATGTAAAAATAATTTGAGATGTCTAGATGCTTGGAAAATTTTCATTTTTCTTAGGGTTGCAATTTTTTTAGTTAGATATAGGAATTTTCATATCTCATATGATAAAGAACTATTAAAAAAATTATCTTTGAAGATTGTGTATTAGTTGGTACACTGATGGGTATAAGTAACAAGGTGAGTAAGGAAGAAGATTCACCTGTTATAGATCAATCTTTATATAGATCTATGATTGGTAGTCTTTTATATTTGACAACATTAAGCCTAGACATTATGTATGCAATATGTATGGTTACAAAATATCATGTAACCCCAAAGATGAGTCATGTTCAGTTGGTGAAAAGAATATTCAAATATTCTAAGGAGACATTATATTATGGATTGTGATATCCCATAGATAGAGATTTCACTTTGGTTTCTTATATAGATTCAAATTG
The DNA here is from genome assembly GCA_037957365.1 of Torreya grandis. Classification (NCBI taxonomy): domain Eukaryota; kingdom Viridiplantae; phylum Streptophyta; class Pinopsida; order Cupressales; family Taxaceae; genus Torreya; species Torreya grandis. Next base: position 43,012 of record JARHVA010003415.1, on the reverse strand, counting down.
GGTAGGTTGTTTAGATGATAAAAAGAGTATAAGTGGAGGAGCTTTCTTTCTCAGTGATAGCTTACTATCATGGCTAAGCAAAAAGTAGAATTTAGTATCACTTTATACAACTAAAGCATAATATATTGTAGTGGTATTATGTTGTACTCAAGTGCTTTGGATGAAGCAAACTTTGAAAGATATCAATGTAAAATATGATGAACCTATTTCTATTTTTTGTGATAACACAAGTGCTATTAATATTTTTGAGAATTCAGTGATGCATTCAAGAATAAAATATATTCTTATTAGATATCACTTATTGAGAGAGAAGGTTACAAATCAATAGGTTAAGATAGAATATATTAGTAGTACAACATAGATTACAGATACTTTTACAAATACACTACCAAAAAACACATTTGAGTATCTACAAGAGAAGTTGGGAGTAATTTATTTTACTTTCTACTATTGAGGATCAACATCAGTTAAGGGGGAGCTAAGTGTTAGCTCTAAGATAAGCCCTTTTCCAT
>JARHVA010003415.1:0-32500 GCA_037957365.1 Torreya grandis | reverse complement strand
AAGGAAGAGGCACCAATGTCTAAGGATGTGCCAAGAGAAGACGAAAAGAAGAGTACAATTTTTTTTTCATAGGGTATAATCCTACTATCCAAGGGGAATAGGATAAAGAGAAGTCATGCCACAATTGCAGAGTTGTCTTAGTTACACGAGAAGATAATAAAGGCAAGAAGGCTCGTTTAAAGGAAAAAACATGTAATAGGAGATCCTCAGAAGGGAGGATAGAGGATAATGTTTTTTATTTAGAAGCAACAATAAATGTAAAATTATTAGAGAAGGTATAGTTTCAATGATGCACAAAAAGTAAAGACAAGGTGGATGTCATTCCACATTAATTAAAAAAAAGTGTTGGAAGGTGCATAAGGTGTGGGAGGAGCATGCAAAGGAATAAGGATGCATTAAAGAAACCCTTGAGAGATCACAAGTGTTATTGTGCACATCATAGAGGATATGTAGGAGGAGAATGTAAGGATAGGGACCCTAGATTCACATGTAGCAAAAGATTGTTTTGTAGTAACAACAATCAAGAGGAACATCGAAGCTAACATCCATATGTAATGGAGCGTGATGGACAAAAAAGAAAAAGGAGAATGTGGTTCAAACGCCACATAATACATCTGAATATGCATGAAGAGAAAACAAAATTCAGCCCATAGTTAACAGGGACACAACTATGTTTATTTAGGATAAAAAAGGCATTGCCAAAAGGAGTAAGCTAGGATCTAATATATGATAAATGAGTGACTGTGATTCCAATTGCACATAAAAATTGGAAGATACTTTTAGAAGGTATTAAGGCACATACCATAGTGCACATGCGGAGGTCAGTGTGGAAATTAATTAATATACACACACCCTGGTCGTCGACACCTTTCCCCTAAAAAAAACCATGGTTGAGAGGGGTAATACCTAGAGACTAAAATTAGAATGGTATGAATGTATAGAAGACTAAAATGCTCCTTCGACGGTTTATTGTGTATTGGGTTGGTAGGGCCTCTAATGTCAAAGTCTTATGTTGGCATTCTATGTTGTGTGTCACACATTTTTATTATGATGCATCTATCCCTTCCATAGACTTTTGTAAAGAAATGGACCCCGCCCATGTCATTTCTATCATTATTAGTGGTTATCAAATTGCTTTAGTTTTGTTTTGGAATCATATAAGATTTTTATTTTTTAACCTAATTAGGATATGATATGTGTTGGAAATTGGAAACTGGAAAGGTTTTTTTGAAGCGTCCCATTTTGTGATTGGTGGGGTCACATAAGATTTTTTATTCTTGTTAAATTGTACATCGCTGGTGCTCAATAATTGATAAGTTAATGTTTTGCTTTGTTTTGATATAATAAGATAAGTATAATAAATAAAATGTAGATTTCTGAGTAAAATTATTTTTAAAAATGAAATCAACATTTCAATGTGTTATGTAAATAATTGTTGGCATTTCAACTTTAATATTATATTTATATTTTTATAAAGATCATTATTGACATTTCTATTTTTGTAATGATAATACTCATAAAAATATGTGATTGTACTTTATATATCTTTATGATAAAATAAGCATAACAAATAAAAATGTAAATTTTTAGTTAAAATTATATTAAAAAATTCAAATAAAAATTCCAAATGTTAATAAATCGTCATCAAAATGAGAGAATAAAATAATAAAAAATAATTTAAGAAATAAGATCCAAAATATATTTTTTTTAAAAATTTATATAATTTTAACCAAAATTCTACATTATATAAATAATAAAATACTACCTAACTCTTAAGATAAATACAATCAATAGATACCATCTACTATAGACCCCTACAATCTTATATAGATTCCCTCAAACTGAAACTCCGACGCACGATAAATTGTAAAAACCATTCATTTTGACCTTAACTGAAGAAGACAAGCAATGAGCTCCTCTATATACCTTTCCTGATATCGTTGCTCCCCAAATATAGTCTCTCGCATTTTATCCATATTTTCATTCACGCATCGTCCCTGTTCTCCAATCATAACTTCTTTCACGCTTCTGCAAATTTCTTCTGCTCTAAAACTCCCATCCTCTTCCCTCCCAACTTCCACGCCAAGCTTGAGCTCCTCCACCACAAGTCTGGCATCTAGAACCTGAACGGTATGCATGGGAAGCCCGATTATCTTCACCCCAAATCTCACCGCTTCTAAAACAGAGCTCCAACCGCAGTGGCTCAAGAAACCCCCTAAAGAGGGGTGACACAGAATATGCTGTTGCGGCGCCCACTGGCAGTATACCAAAGCCCTCCCCCTGGTTCGACCCTCAAACCCCTCTGGCAAAAACGCCCTCGCTCTATCTCCCTCGTCCACGTCTTCTCCTGAGTTGGAATGAGGGTAACGAGGGAATCGCAAAACCCACAGAAATGGAACCTCACTCTTCTCCAGCCCATTTGCCAACTCAGCAATCTGCTCTTTCGACAGAAAACACTCGCTGCCAAAAGACACGTAGACAACCGAAGAAGGCGGCTGCGTGTCCAGCCATGTGAGGCACTCAGATTGCTCCGGCTCGTTTGGCGGTGGAAATGCCTCTGGCAGAAGAAGACCCACGGGAACGACTGCCTTTTTGTACGCCGCCTCCAGATACTCTATAAACTTGCCTTCCAATTCAACGCTTGATCTGATGATAATCAACCTACACTCCTCCATACATTTAAATAAGCGATCTATCACTGGCATATCCCCGTTTTGGCTATTATACGCAACTAAAATAGATCTCGCTTCGAATGGTTTAAAAGCGATCACAGACGACGGGTAAGCTGGTGGTGGCGTCGTCAAATCCTCAACAGTGGTTTCCTCGTCCTTGCTTCTGCTGGGCGCTACTACGTAACTAATGACAGCAGCACTGTAGATACTGAAATAAACGGCCGGGATACGAAACTTGGAGGCAACTGTAGCAGCCCAGTATTGTGAAAAGTCGTGAATCACACAGTCGGGTTGAATCCGCTGCAGAAGTTGTTCAAAGGGATTCTCCAATCCGTCGAGAGCTTTTTTCAATACATCTGCCATTTCAATGGGAATGTCGGCGGTGTTCTCTGCGCCCAAAGGCAGACCCTCCACACAGGGCAGCGCCAGCTCCAACAGATGAATCTTGCCTCTCCACTTTACACCGAGCGAGGACTTTATCTTTGAAACGTTGCGTGGGGTGGAGAGAAAGGAGATCCGAAGCCCGTGATTGGCAAGCTTCTTGGATAACTCCAGAAAAGGGAAGATGTGGCCCTGCGCCAGCCATGGAAACATCAGAACGTGAAATTGCCTCTTCTGCTTTCTGTCGTCCTCCATTTTACCCGCTCGAAAAATCCCTGCAAACAACTTGGATAAATAGAACAATCTGAGCTTAAACTTTATGCATATGCAGTGAGGAGGATGAGGATTTTAGATTTATTTAAAATGATAGAAAAACAATATCCATCTGTCTTTCATTTCGCCATTGGGAGCGAATTATTTTATTGTCTACAATCACGTCCAAATTGCTTTTTAAATTAAAATAAAGCTGTTGTCGCGTCGACAATCGATATGGATCAAAATCGAAATCCAATGAAATACTATTAAAAATGTAACGGAGAACCAAAATGTGCGGATAAGCAAGCCAAAAACAAAAAAATAATCGTATATATAAATAAAAACGATGACGACGATTCTCCATCACATGTGGATCCCTTGTTGAAAATGTATTTCCTAAATTTTTAACTCATAATAGCATAAAATAAAACGAAACACTAAAAACACTTTTTATATGTATAGATTCCTTCATTGAAAATGCATTTTATAAATTATTAACATGACCCCTTGTCTGCGATTGCGTTAGCCATGTGCAAATGCTAACAAAAAAATCTTGTAAGTGGGGGCATATGGATTTTATCCAGCATTATTTTATTTTATTTTTTATATACAAATCATAATTAATTTTTATGCTCTACTACATTTAGTATATATATTAGTAATTGTCTAGAAAGTATAAGTTATGTCAAAAATGATGATGTAGTTTTCATTTTTAATAAAGTAAGATTTTTTAAAGAGAGAATATAAATCAGTAGTTATATTTCAATCGAAATCTATGATCACTAGCCTCGTCTAATTTTTTATGTAGGATGTGGTGTGTCAGAGCTATCAATGCATTATAGACAGTTAGACCTCAATGTCTTATCTCAATATCAAGTACATTGCATCATTGATTCGAGCTACACATCAAACATCGAGTCCTGACATAATCAAATCAGATCTCATGACATCCTCATCCATCCTTGATAATAAAAAATGGCCATTCAAAGATGTTTCCACATTGCAAGCTACAGATCTCTTTATAATGAACAATAGTCATGTAAATCTAAATGTTGCTCTAAATCTGAGTCTGATGTTCTATATGGGCCCCTTGGTGCATGATATCATTGGAAATACCTCGTCATTGCCCCTCAATGTATTATTATTATTATTATTATTATTATTATTATTATTATTATTATTATTATTATTATTATTATTATATAAAACATATTTTGAGGCTAATTTAGAAAAGATTTGAATCAAACACCCTACTCGTGTCTCTCAAATAACACTTTTACTAAACTGAATGCATACAACAAACTCTTCTATGATTTCACATCAAGACAACATCTCATATTTTATTTGTAAATTGAGGGCCACAATAAATCCACACGAATATGTAAATAAAACTACAATTTTTTTATGCTCTACTACTTTTCATTTTAGTTAATCTCAACCCTGTCACTAGCCTAGAACCATCTTCACAAACAATGATCCCCATTTTTTTAACTTCCACTACTCTCATGAGTTTGACATGCGCGACAATGTATCCTATAGAGTATCAAATGCAGGATAAACTTTGGATTTAAGTTCTGCACATTTGGCTACATGTTGTGAATAATATCTTACTCGTGATGTGCACAACACCGATTTAAATTCCCTATTAGAAAAAAATATGAGATAACTATTCATATAATTTTTATCTTTGGCACTCAATCCAAAATAAAATCCTGAATTCTCACAAGTAAGAGGCTTGTCTTTGTTACTATTTCAAATTCCTTGTGTCGTTAAAATCTAGACCATCCTATAGGATGACCCTCTACTACATTTGAGGCCAAACCTTTATTCTATTCTCTTGTTGGTTCAATAGCATTAGGATTAGAAGCTTCCATTTTATCATACTTTATTTTTAAATAATTCGATAGTCTATGGACAATGACTAAAATTTTATGAGCCAAAGTTCTATTTATCTTTTTTTATTTTTTCTTATTTCAGTGCAAGACTTAGCATTTGTGTTTATTTGTTATTATTTTACAGACTATGGTGGCTGAATTTTTGCAAATACATCAAAATTGATTGGGCTTCGCTAATATGAATCATTTCTACCAACAATTTTACTCAAATATTACAGACATTTGTACTTCTATAATTTTTGTTCTTCTCTATTTGCACTTGTAGAATTCTCTTTAGATTTCTTCTCATCAATGATTGTGAAGGATTTTGAGTTATTATGACTTATTTTCGCTATGTTGAGATTTTGTTTATTGATGTCAGGGCAGCTCTAGTTCACTTTTATATTTACATGTGTTGAGTTTAAAGGCAGAGACTGCCACAAACCTGAGAGACTAAACCTTATGAGTCAGGGTATGCATCTGTTAAATGTTGCAGTTGAAGGATTGCCACATGCCATAAATGTTAGCATATTAGTTTTGACATAATATTTGAGGAGGATGAAAAATGTCAGAATTATGGCTTCCATAACCCAGTATTATTTACAGAGAGCAGAAACATTGATAAGGATGAAAACCTTGAGATTACTCAAAAAATTAATTTGTATAAAATTTAATTTAATTATGTTAAACATTCATTTTGGATGACCTTTAAGTAATTTTTTATTGGGTTTTACACTAGATATTTGTGAATTAATAAGTTATGAATGATGACTAAGATTTTTTTTTGGTATAACTTAGTTTTGTAAAGAGAAACAACGTAACTCAGTAGTTAGACCTCATTCAAAATCTATGACTACTAAATTTGTCTCATCTTTTATGAATGAAGCATTAATTATTCATTTTATATTATGAAGGTTGGATGAGGATGTCGTAAGAGATAGTCTAATTGCAAAAAGGTTCCATGTATGATGTCAAGCTCGAATAAACTTTAAAATTTTGTTGACATAGGGGATAAGACATTGAGGTCATGCTATCTATCTTGTAGCTTTTGTCTGTTCATGCTATAAATATAATAATCCATGGGAAAATTACATTAGGCTCAATAATATACAAAAACACCATAATTAAAGCCTTAAAAGAAGGGGAAAGGACATACAAAACACAAAAGTGGTGAAAGCTTTCAAAGTACACTAGGAAATGATGGTGAGGGATTATTTGAGTCTATTACCTGAAATACCTTATTATTACCTCTCACTATCACATCCCAAATCACCTTTAAATATTTCATTGATTTCATTTAAACAACTTAACCTCAAATTTAAGAAAATTACTATACACCTTGTAACTTGCCCTCAATGTTAGAGCCTCCCCTAGATCGACCCAATTATCCAAAGAATTATCATTTAAATATTGTACCTTGAAAAACACCCACATATTGAATGAGGAGTGTATTTTACAGCAATCTAACAACCATTATTGAGAACTATTTTATTAATTTTTGGAATTAAGAGGTTTAATTCCTAAATAATAAATGGGTCTGAAAAATGTAAATTAGTGAATAATATACTTTAATTAAATTAATAATTTTTATAAAAAATTAGTATTTATTCCTTTTCTAAATATAGTGGGAAGTGAGAGAAAATAGAAATTAGCTTATCTTTGTTGATCCAGACTAAAATAGGGCTTGATACTAGAGCATCAAGACTGGAAAACAAGGTGGAATAGGTTCTTGAACTTTGTTTCTGGGTTAGACATGAGCACCAAAAAAGAACACCCTACTGTCTGACATTGTAGTCCTATTATGATGTTGTCCTGAGGCTGAAATATTTTTGGGTTCTGTTTGATAGGCCTATGTTACCCTATCTATGAAATTTTGAGGCCTAGAAGCCTATGAATCTCATTGTGTGTCTGATGTAGTCTTTGAAACCCTTAGGAGCTCTTTGTGCTTGAACTTGAATAAAAACTTGGGAAATAAAGAGAAGGGGTTAATGTGTAAAAGATACATTGGACGTACTTCACACCCCATGTGTGGGAATGTTTCCTACATACCAATACTCCAAATATGGATCAAGTTAATGTAATTCTCCTATAGAAGTGCTTGGTGTAATTGTGTGTGATATATGCAACTAAATATGAAAATAGATGTACTTTGGATGACTATGGATTGGTATGAGTGCTTGAATAGGCTTGAAATGCTCTTGTAAGGCTATATGCAAAGAATAGGGAAGAGTGCTTGAGTGTACTTACTTATTTCCTATAAATGAGTGTGAACCCCTCTAAATAGACTTTGAATGGCCTTTTATAGGGTAACTAATGATCATGGGTTAAATGAACTTGTATTAGGTTGATAGGAAAAAGTTAAGAATTTAAGAAAATCTAGTCGTTAGAGGTAAAAATGGACTTAGATAATAGTGTTAAAAACAAGACACTGTAGGTTCTAATGCTCTTATCCAATTTGGGCATTGTTGTCCTAAAGGGATGAGATTTGGGGGGATGGATAAAGGGCTATTTGGGTCTGAAATAGCTAATTTTGAAAGGCTACAAATGATTGGGAATCAATGAAAGAATAACGTAGAAGGGTTTTGTGAGCAATAAAGAGGACCTATGGGTTAGGTGTCATTAGCCATGCCTAAGTCATCCAATTTTGCATTTTACAGGACTACATTCCCCGCCCCCGCCCCCCCTGCCCCCCGGGCCCCCCAACTTTATTTTAGTGATGCAACAAAGTGAAATAATAGGATAAAGGAAAGTAAAAAGCATAGCTGAACTTACCTATAAGGGAGAAGCTTATGAAGTTATGTGATGCTAGATGTACATAGATAGAGCACTCTGTAAAGTGTAAATTTATAATAAAAATATAAATTATATTAGTTCTTACTAGATACACTATATCTAAAATAAGAATATAGAAAAGCTAAGTATAAAGAAGATAATGGAATGAATACACTTCATTAGGTACGTGAACTAATACAAAACCTATTGTGATGTTGGATGATGTTGGGTATGTGATAAATTAAGATTAATATCATGAATGGAGTTGAGTGATCAATACACTAGAAGGTGGATCAAAAATGCAAATGTTGGCCCATTGGCTCCATCATCACCAACTAAGTGAAGTTAATGAATCATGCATATGCTAATCGATGTCTAGACTATGTGTCCAATCCCTCTGAATAGGTGGCTCAAGATTACAAAGGCTATCCCTTTGGCTCCATCATTTACCAATGAAGTGAAGCTATGAAGTGATATAAGTATTAAAAATATGTCATATGAAATGGTTCATGGAGCCCATGGATGTGTTGGAAGTCTAACAATGTGGTATGGATAGCCTAAATGTATAATGGAAACTAGGCCACTCTTGGCCATTTTAAAAGATGAAGGTTAGGCTTGTCAGAAAGCCACTCTAAAACTAATGTACTAGGCTTATATGAAAGCCAAGTTAGGAAATCAAGTACTCAAAAAGTTAAATTTGTATGAAAGTTCAACTTGAAAGTGATGCCAACCACCTGCAGATGGAGTAAGGCACATAACTATTGAGAATTCCTAGAATAAATTCAACTAAAAATAAAAGATCAATGTGTTGTGCAAATTGCCCCTAATCACTAATTTCTGAAACATGGATTCTGATCTAGAAGTTTATGCCAACTTCCTAATCAAAACTAAAAGTGAGAACCATCATGTTGCACATGATAACCTATTATATTTGAGAAAACTATATTGAAACTACTAAATTTGACTGATCTGGAAGTGCAAAAACTATCCCTGAACTAAAATTTTTGCCTATTTATAGAAAACTTGAGTGCTTTTATACCTAGATAAGAGCACCAAAATGTGGAAATCCTTGTGTTTAGCACTAATGTCTATTTTTTGCACTATTTTTCAATGTGAAAACTAGTTACTGATATGGAATTGTCACTATTTTTTGTTCTATTTTGACTAGTTTGACCTCTAGATTCTATACTGAATGGTCTGAATGTTACTATTTTGACTGTTAGGATATTTGGTCTCTATTATAAAACTCCTATTTTTTTCCCCTCTTCTGAGGGTAGGAATAATTAAACCTACAATGACTTCCCTTAGAAGAAAAGAATTCTATAAGTGTGTTAAGTTGCATAGATACATTATATAGAAATGATATTTGACAAGATATCTCTAGATATAGCAATGTTTGTATTGAAATATTGTTAGATCAATAGGGATGCCCAGATAGATATAACAATGTAAAAGTATGTGCAATGTACTGAATTAGAACTAGAAATGTTAGATGTTAGTTGTTATTTGTTAGTTTTCAAGGAAAGATGGAGCATGATGTCCATCATAGCATCCAAGAAAGTAAGGTAAATACATGATATGGATCATCACATTGCATACATTGTAAATCAAAAAAAAATTAATAAAATAAGTAATAAGTAAGAAGATTGGAAAACAAGCATGGAAGGCATGTTCAAATGCCACATGTGTTGGGATATGAAACACCAAAAGCACACAATTGATTACCAAATACAAGCAACTTAATATGCGGAATTAACCAGAATCAACAAGTAACTAGAATCCAGAAATAACACAAGATATGAGAGACAATACACAACTTGTATTAAAACTCTTGCAGAAAAGAATACAATAAAGAAGATGCCACTTCTTCTCCACCACCTCTTCAGAGGCTTCCCACACCTCAATTGAACAGTAATTATCTCCTCAAAGCTCTCTCTCTTAGGTCCCAACACCCAACTCAAACACTAAGTTGGTGTTCACCTTATAACTATGCTCCACGCACTCCACAAGTACACAAACATACTCCAAGTAGATCTCCCCTGAACCTGCATCAACCTGCACCTCAATAGACCTTACTTATGGAAGGAACTCCCTTGCCTTCCTCTTTCCTTTGAGTACACACCTGTACTCAAAGTAGATCTCTCTTGATACTGCTCCCTGTTGTGTTGCTGTCCTCTCTAACTTTGCACACCTGCAAATCAACCTGGTTCTGCACACCTGTGAACCTTGACCTTGCACACACACACACACACCTGCATATCAATGATCTTACTTACCATGTAGATCTCCTATAAAAGCCATGCTCACCTGATGACCAAGATCATACACTCCTGAAGAACCCTGTTGATTCTCCAAAACCAGCACCCACCTTGGTACTGCTGTGGAACTAGGAGGAACACCCTTGCTCACCTCACAAACAGAAGGAGCTAACTTTGCTCAACTCAAACTAGAACAACTTACAATACAATCCATGAGTCTATTATATAGATCTCATTCAAACAATAATTAGACACCTAATTACAATATTTAGATCCGCAGCTCTCAGTCTATAATTAGCTCTAAACATGCAAACACTTGGTTCGTCAACCAACTGCCCGTAAAACCACATAGGTGACCGATGTCGGTCCCTGTCTGCCTAGGTGTCACCAACACTGGCCGATCTCTGACCGACGTTAGTTGCTTCTTGTCTCTTCTCTACCGACATCGGTTGGCCTGACTGACGCTAGTGTCTGTGACACTCTAGCAACTCCTCCAATGGCCTTCTCCATGTCTGCATCAGTGAAGCTTTTAGCTCCACAACCTAACAATCTCCCACTTGGAGATAAATAGTTGCACTGTACCTGTAGCTGTACCCCATATAATCTATTTTTAGGCTTGTATCCCTCTTCAAGCACAACCCTAAAGACTACCCACCACATAACCTGTGGTGCACTACCTGTCATCCGAGTACCCTGCCGCATTCGCATCTACAAATCCATGTAGTGAAGTCCTGACCCTAAATAGCATGAATCCCTGCTGCTGGTCCCTCTCAAATACCTAAGAACTCACTTCTCTGAATTGGCTCCTAACTCTCTGACAACACCCACTGCTTGGGCAAACTCAGGTCTATCCCAGACCTCATGTGATTTCGAACACTGAATTGTGCAGCCTTTGGTGTGCTCTGATTCTGCATCCTGCATCTTGCCAACACCTGATTCACATCAGCTCCCACTGGAGACAAAATCAACCTGTGATCTCCCACTGTCTCCCATGCCAAAGAATTTTGCTGCTCTAAATTCTTCATAGCAAACCACTAAACTAATCTTACCCTTAGCTCAGCAAAAACCTTGTATGTACACCCCTGCTAGCTATTATACTATCCACATATAGCAACATAATGATGTTGCAATCATCATCCCCTTGGTAAGACAAACCACAGTAGTTACCCTGACATTGACTAAAGCCATGCTTCGTCCTCCACCTGTCAAACCCTGTACCACTGTCCTGCAGCTCCTCAAGACCATATGACCTGGTCTTTAGTCTCACATGTCCATTCTCTCTATTCTTCAACTAAGGTATCCATTCATCTCGCAGTTCTAACATACCGCCTGGCAACCCTACCAAATCTCCCGCTTGGTTCTGCAATCTCTGCATGCCACACTCCCACTGTTTCCTGGATCCTTCCTGCTCTGCAGTCAGCAACTAGTATAAAGAAGAGGAACAATGAATTTGAGGCTTACTTACATCTTCAGTCCTCCATATGGGCGTTTGAGACTTCTTGACAGCTTGCTGTCCACCCAAAATCCGTTACAGTGACCAACCTCAATCACCACACAGTCTGCATCCGATCGACGTCGGTTCCTGCGCCTCAACCTATCGACATCGGTGTCCCTTGCTGCCGACGTCAGTCATCGTGACCGACGTTGGTCTTACCTGCTGCCGACGTTGGTTTTCCTACCGACGCCGGTACCTGTGTTTCCTATGAGTGATGACTTTTTACCCGTGAGATCCTTTGAATCAATCCCCATGTCCAAACTGCCCTTCTCAGAAGTATCCATCCCCATCCACTGGTCTCTATCCGCCATCTCCTCCAAGAACACCAAGGCTTTCCAGTTCTTAAGCCTATCAAATATATCTGTCTTTCACTGAAGAACATGCATCTCCTTCCTGATCATGTGACCAAGCCTATGAAGTCACGTCTTCGCAACAAAAGAAGAATCAATAATATAAACAAGTAGATAAAGAGTACCTATCTTCTTACCACCGGCTAAATCAAGTGCATCCGCTATGAGAGTTCTTGTTCATCTCTCATCACCCAACCTTTCTGAAGAAATTAGCCATATTTCCAAACCTGGGACCTGCATGACCTCCTTCAACACCCATGTGTTGGCCGCCTGCAATTTCAGCTTCACTTCCCTTTTCCCAATTCTTTGGCAAGGCTCACCAGCTCCTCTACCTGGGGCTGCATGGAAAGAGGCAACCGAATCTATTATCCAAGATTCAACTTTATCCAAGAAACCTCCCAGAGCATCCTGTGCCACATCCCCTGCAACATCTGCTTCTTCAGTTTCTTCTTGCTGATCTTCAACAAACCAACAATCTTCTTTTACCTGCTCTTTCTTTCCAGAGGACCGTAAGTGACCATCTCTGCTTTTCAACTCCTCCATTCTTAGCTTACTTTGATCTGCCATTGCTCTACTCCCACTCAATCAGAAATCCCTGAGAGTGACCTGTAACCAAACACAAAACCGCTTCCTGCAACCTTAGCTATGATACCACATGTTGGGATATGAAACACCAAAAGCACACAATTAATTACCAAATACAAGCAACTTAATATGCGGAATTAACCAGAATCAACAAGTAACTAGAATCCAGAAATAACACAAGATATGAGAGACAATACACAGCTTGTATTAAAACTCTTGTAGAAAAGAATACAATAAAGAAGATGCCACTTCTTCTCCACCACCTCTTCAGAGGCTTCCCACACCTCAAGTGAATAGTAATTCTCTCCTCAAAGCTCTCTCTCTTAGGTCCCAACACCCAACTCAAACACTGAGTTGGTGTTCACCTTATACCTGTGCTCCACACACACCACAAGTGCTCCATGCACTCCACAAGTACACAAACGTACTCCAAGTAGATCTCCCCTAAACTTGCATCAACCTGCAACTCAATAGACCTTACTTATGGAAGGAACTCCCTTGCCTTCCTCTTTCCTCTGAGTACACACCTGTACTCCAAGTAGATCTCTCTTGATACTGCTCCCTGTTGTGTTGTTGTCCTCTCTAACTTTACACACCTGTAAATCAACCTGGTTCTGCACACCTGTGAACCTTGACCTTGCACACACACACACACACTTGCATATCAATGATCTTACTTACCATGTAGATCTCCTATAAAAGCCATGCTCACCTGATGACCAAGATCATACACTCCTAAAGAACCCTACTGATTCTCCAAAACTAGCACCCACCTTGGTACTACTGTGGAACTAGGAGGAACACCCTTGCTCACCTCACAAACAGAAGGATCTAACTTTGCTCAACTCAAACTAGAACAACTTACAATAAAATCTATCAGTCTATTATATAGATCTCATTCAAACAATAATTAGACACCTAATTACAATAATTAGATCCACAGCTCTCAGTATATAATTAGCTCTAAACATGCAAACACTTGGTTCATCAACCAACTGCTCGTAAAACCACACAGGCGACCGACGTCAGTCCCTGTCTGCCTGGGGGTCACCAATGCTGGCCGATCTCTGACCGACGTTAGTTGCTTCCTGTCTCTTCTCTGCCGACGTCGGTTGGCCTGACTGATGCTGGTGTCTGTGACACTCCAGAAACTCCTTCAATGGCCTTCTCCATGTCTGCATCAGTGAAGCTTTTAGCTCCATAACCTAACAATCTTCCACTTGGAGATAAATAGTTGCACTGTACCTATACCTGTACCCCATCTAATCTATTTACTGGCTTGTATCCCTCTTCAAGAACAACCCTGAAGACTACCCACTGCACAACCTGTGGTGCACTACCTATCATCCGAGTACCCTGCCGCATCCGCATCTACAAATCCATGTAGTGAAGTCCTGACCCTGAATATCATGAATCCCTACTACTGGTCCCTCTCAAATACCTGAGAACTCACTTCTTTGAATTGGCTCCTAACTCTCTGACAACACCCACTGCTTGGGCAAACTCAGGTCTATCCCAGACCTCATGTGATTTTAGACACTGAATTATCCAGCCTTTGGTGTGCTCCGATTCTACATCCTGCATCTTGCCAACACCTGATTCACATCAACTCCCACTGGAGACAAAATCAACCTGTGATCTCCCATTGTCTCCCATGCCGAGGAATTTTGTTGCTCCAAATTCTTCATAGCAAACCACTGAACTAATCTTACCCTTAGCTCAACAAAACCCTGTATGTACACCCCTGTTAGCTAGCATATTATCCACATATAGCAATAGAATGATGTTGCAATCATCATCCCCCTGGTAAGACAAACAACAATAGTTACCCTGACATTGACTAAAGCCATGTTTCATCCTCCACCTGTCAAACCCTGTACCACTGTCCTGCAGCTCCTCAAGACCATATGACCTGGTCTTCCATCTCACGTGTCCATTCTCTCTATTCTTTAACTAAAGTATCCATTCATCTCAAAGTGCTAACATACAGGCTGGCAACCCTACCAAATCTCCCGCTTGGTTCTGCAATCTCCCCATGCCACGCTCCCACTATTTCCTGGATCCTTCCTGCTCTACAGTCAGCAACTAGTATAAAGAAGAGGAACAATGAATTTGAGGCATACTTACATCTTCATTCCTCCATATGGGTGTTTGAGACTTCTTAATAGCTTGCTATCCACCCAAAATCTGTTACAGTGACCGACCTCAGTCACCACACAGTCTGCATCTGATCGACATTGGTTCCTGTGCCTCAACCTGCCGACATCGGTGTCCCCTGCTATCGACGTCAATTTTCCTATCGACACTGGTACCTGTGTTTCTTGTGAGTGATGAATTTTTATCCATGAGCTCCTTTGAATCAATCCCCATGTCCAAACTGCCTTGCTCAGAAGTATCCAACCCCATCCACTGGTCTCTGTCTGCCATCTCCTCCAAGAACACCAAGGCTTTCTAATTCTTAAGCCTGTCAAATATATCTATCTTTTGCTTAAGAACATGCATCTCCTTCCTGCTCATGTGACCAAGCCTATGAAGCCACGTCTCCGCAACAAAAGAAGAATCAGTAATATAAACAAGTAGATAAAGAGTACCTATTTTCTTACCACTAGCTAATTCAAGTGCATCCACTGTGAGAGTTCTTGTGCATCTCTCATCACCCAACCTTTTTGAAGAAATTAGCAATATTTCCAAACCTGGGACTTGCATGACCTCCTTCAACACCCATGTGTTGGTCGCCTGCAATTTTAGCTTCACTTCCCCTTTGCCAATTCTTTGGCAAGGCTCACCAGCTCCTCTACCTGGGGCTGCATGGAAAGAGGCAACTGAATCTGCTATCCAAGATTCAAATTTATCCAAGAAACCTCCTAGAGCATCCTATGCCACATCCCCTGCAACATCTGCTTCTTCAGTTTCTTCTTGATGATCTTCAACAAACCAACAATCTTCTTTTACCTGCTCTTTCTTTCCATAAGACCCATCTATGCTTTTCATCTCCTCCATTCTTAGCTTACTTTGATCTGCCATTGCTCTACTCCCACTCAATCAGAAATCCCTGAGAGTGACCTATAACCAAACACAAAACCGCTTCCTGTAACCTTAGCTCTGATACCATGTGTTGGGATATGAAACACTAGAAGCACACAATTGATTACCAAATACAAGCAACTTAATATGCAGAATTAACTAGAATCAACAAGTAACTAGAGTCCAGAGATAACACAAGATATGAGAGACAATACACAACTTGTATTAAAACTCTTGTAGAAAAGAATACAATAAAGAAGATGCCACTTCTTCTCCACCACCTCTTCAGAGGCTTCCCACACCTCAAGTGAACAGTAATTCTCTCCTCAAAGCACTCTCTCTTAGGTCCCAACACTCAACTCAAACACTGAGTTGGTGTTCACCTTATACCTGTGCTCCATGCACACCACAAGTGCTCCACGCACTCCACAAGTACACAAACGTACTCCAAGTAGATCTCCCCTGAACCTGCATCAACCTGCACCTCAATAGACCTTACTTATAGAAAGAACTCCCTTGCCTTCCTCTTTCCTCTGAGTACACACCTGTACTCTAAGTAGATCTCTCCTGATACTGCTCCCTATTGTGTTGCTGTCCTCTCTAACTTTGCACACCTGCAAATCAACCTAGTTCTGCACACCTGTGAACCTTGACCTTGCACACACACACACACCTGCATATTAATGATCTTACTTACCATGTAGATCTCCTATAAAATCCATGCTCACCTGATGACCAAGATTATACACTCCTGAAGAACCCTGCTGATTCTCCAAAACTAGCACCCACCTTGGTACTACTGTGGAACTAGGAGGAACACCCTTGCTCACCTCACAAATAGAAGGAGCTAACTTTGCTCAACTCAAACTAGATCAACTTACAATACAATCTATGAGTCTATTATATAGATCTCATTCAAACATTAATTAGACACCTAATTATAATAATTAGATCCACAGCTCTCAGTCTATAATTAGCTCTAAACATGCAAACACTTGGTTCGTCAACCGACTGCCTGTAAAACCACACAGGCGATCGACATTGGTTCCTATCTTCCTGGGGGTTACCGATGTCGGTTGGCCTGATCGATGCCAGTGTCTGTGACACTCCAGCAACTCCTCCAATGGCCTTCTCCATGTCTATATCAGTGAAGCTTTTAGCTCCACAACATAACAATCTCCCACTTGGAGATAAACAGTTGCACTGTACCTGTAGTTGTACCCCATCTAATCTATTTTCTGGCTTGTATCCCTCTTCAAGCATAACCCTGAAGACCACCCACCACACAACCTGTGGTGCACTACCTGTCATTCGAGTACCCTACCGCATCCGCATCTACAAATCCATGTAGTGAAGTCCTAATCCTGAATAGCATGAATCCCTATTGCTGGTCCCTCTCAAATACCTAAGAACTCACTTCTCTGAATTGGCTCCTAACTCTCTGACAACACCCACTGCTTGGGCAAACTCAGGTCTATCCCAGATCTCATGTGATTTCAGACATTGAATTGTCCAGCCTTTGGTGTGCTCCAATTCTACATCCTGCATCTTGCCAACACCTGATTCACATCAGCTCCCACTGGAGACAAAATCAACCTGTGATCTCCCACTGTCTCCCATGCCGAAGAATTTTGTTGCTCCAAATTCTTCATAGCAAACCACTGAACTAATCTTACCCTTAGCTCAGAAAAACCCTGTATGTACACCCCTGCTAGCTAGCATACTATCCACATATAACAACATAATGATGTTGCAATCATCATCCCCCTAGTAAGACAAACCACAATAGTTACCCTGACATTGACTAAAGCCATGATTCGTCCTCCACCTGTCAAACCTGTACCAATGTCCTGTAGCTCCTCAAGACCATATGACCTGGTCTTCTGTCTCACGTGTCCGTTCTCTCTATTCTTCAACTAAGGTATCCATTCGTCTCGCAGTGCTAACATATCGGCTGGCAACCCTACCAAATCTCCTACTTGGTTCTACAATCTCTCCATGCCATGCTCCCATTGTTTCCTAGATCCTTCCTGCTCTGCAGTCAACAACTTGTATAAAGAAGAGGAACAACGAATTTGAGGCTTACTTATGTCTTCAGTCCTCCATATGGGCATTTGAGACTTCTTGACAGCTTGTTGTCCACCCAAAATCTATTACAGTGACCAACCTCGATCACCACACAGTCTGCATCCGATCGACGTCGGTTCCTGCACTTCAACTTATCGACATCTGTGTCCCCTGCTACTGACATCAGTCCTCGTGACTGACGTCAGTCTTACCTGCTACTGACGTCAGTTTTTCTGCTGACGCCAGTACCTGTGTTTCTTGTGAGTGATGACTTTTTACCCGTGAGCTCCTTTGAATCAATCCCCATGTCCAAACTGCCCTGCTCAGAAGTATCCAGCCCCATCCATTGGTCTCTGTCTACCATCTCCTCCAAGAACACCAAGGCTTTCTAGTTCTTAAGCCTGTCAAATATATCTGTCTTCCGCTTAAGAACATGCATCTCCTTCCTGCTCATGTGACCAAGCCTACGAAGCCACATCTCTGTAACAAAAGAAGAATCAGTAATATAAACAAGTAGATAAAGAGTACCTGTTTTCTTACCACCAACTAATTCAAGTGCATCCACTGTGAGAGTTCTTGTGCATCTCTCATCACCCAACCTTTCTGAAGAAATTAGCCATATTTCCAAACCTGGGACCTGCATGACCTCCTTCAACACCCATGTGTTGGCCGCCTGCAATTTCAGCTTCACTTCCCCTTTGCCAATTCTTTGGCAAGGCTCACCAGCTCCTCTACCTGGGGTTGCATGGAAAGAGGCAACTGAATCTGTTATCCAAGATTCAACTTTATCCAAGAAACCTCTTAGAGCATCCTGTGCCACATCCCCTGTAACATTTGCTTCTTCAGTTTCTTCTTGCTGATCTTCAACAAACCAACAATCTTCTTTTACCTGCTCTTTCTTTCCATAGGACCGTAAGTGACCATCTGTGCTTTTCAACTCCTCTATTCTTAGCTTACTTTGACCTACCATTGCTCTACTCCCACTCAATCAGAAATCCCTGAGAGTGACCTGTAACCAAACACAAAACCGCTTCCTGCAACCTTAGCTCTGATACCACGTGTTGGGATATGAAACACCGGAAGCACACAATTGCTTACCAAATACAAGCAACTTAATATGCGGAATTAACCAGAATCAACAAGTAACTAGAATCCATAAATAACACAAGATATGAGAGACAATACACAGCTTGTATTAAAACTCTTGCAGAAAAGAATACAATAAAGAAGATGCCACTTCTTCTCCACCACCTCTTCAGAGGCTTCCCACACCTCAAGTGAACAGTAATTCTCTCCTCAAAGCTCTCTCTCTTAGGTCCCAACACTCAACTCAAACACTGAGTTGGTGTTCACCTTATACCTGTGTTCCACGCACACCACAAGTGCTCCACGCACTCCACAAGTACACAAACGTACGCCAAGTAGATCTCCCCTAAACCTACATCTACTTGCACCTCAATAGACCTTACTTATGGAAGGAACTCCATTGCCTTCCTCTTTCCTCTGAGTACACACCTGTACTCCAAGTAGATCTCTCCTGATACTGCTCCCTGTTGTGTTGCTATCCTCTCTAACTTTGCACACCTGCAAATTAACCTGGTTTTGCACACCTATGAACATTGACCTTGCACACACACACACCTGCATATCAATGATCTTACTTACCATGTAGATCTCCTATAAAATCCATGCTCACCTGATGATCAAGATCATACACTCCTGAAGAACCCTACTGATTCTCCAAAACCAGCACCCACCTTTGTACTGCTATGGAACTAGGAGGAACACCCTTGCTCAACTCAAACTAGAACAACTTACAATACAATCCATGAGTCTATTATATAGATCTCATTCAAACAATAATTAGACACATAATTACAATAATTAGATTAGTAGCTCTTAGTCTATAATTAGCTCTAAACATGCAAACACTTGGTTCGTCAACCAACTACCCGTAAAACCACACAGGCGATCGATGTCGGTCCCTGTCTGCCTGGGGGTCACCGACGCCAGCCATTCTCTAACTGACGTTGGTTGCTTCCTGTCTCTTCTCTGCCGACGTCGGTTGGCCTGACCGACGCCAGTGTCTGTGACACTCCAGCAACTCCTCCAATGGCCTTGTCCATGTCTGCATCAGTGAAGCTTTTAGCTCCACAACCTAACAACATGCATACAAGTGAAACAAGGAAAGTTTGAACAAGGGCCACAGGCACATAGAATAGGACAAGAAAAGGACATTGGAAAATATCCTAAGGCACACACATGAATATAAGCAAAGGATATTGGCAAATGTTTAAGGCATAAGTAGGAGTTAAATAGGAATTGGAAAATGCAATCACATAAGCTATGCTAATAAAGAAATGAAAGCATGTAATAGATTGAAAGATACAAGTACATCTAAATGATCAGAGTAAATGTGAAAGTATACAAAACATGTGTAGTAGAATATTAGTTATATGGTAAGAGATACACAAGTGTTGAATACTAGTGAAATGTCAATGTGTAAGTTATAAAATAATGTACATCAACATGATAAATTAGAGTGTGTAGTGTAGGAATGACATAACTTGTATGGTGTATTCATGTAGAAGGTGCCCCTAGTGGGTATGTATATCAATGTGTGTCTTGATTGTAGAAGTAGGAGTGCCCCTTCAATGGGTAAAATGAAGCATTCAAAGAGTTGTATGCCACTGCACACACTCAAAGAAGATCAAGTGAAGCATGGTAATGTAGAAAATTGACACACAATAGCATGAAGTAGAAACTGTAAGTCCTAGCATGATAGTAGTAATGAAAATGATGGATGATGCAAATAATCAAAGTATTTTTGGTATTTTTGATATTTTTTGATTTTTTTTATATTTTGATATAAGTTATGTACAAGAAAAACTATGAATAAATGATACTAACTGATGAGTCTCAGATGATACTCCCTATCATGGTGTCCTATATAAAAGAACTGAATCATGCATGATCATGAGACATAGGAGTATGTCTATGATTGTGAAGTTGAAAGCTATGTACATTGTAACTCCTATAAAATATCTAAAATAGAAGCTAAATGTGGGGTCCCCCTATATCTCTGAGAAGTGGATACAACTATAGGGATCTTAGGAACCCATTTGTAAGTAGAAGGAGATTTATAAATAGGTGCTCTCTATGTAGATATATGAGACCTCAATGTAATTGCTCTAGGTGTGAATATTTTTATTGGGAGTTGTCTATAATCTTGAAATTATGGTGGTGTATGAACCATCTATATTGGTGATGGATGTTGCAATTATGTCTAGATCTGACTTGAAAGTTGTACTAAAATTTGAGGACAAACTAAAATTGATAGAAGAACTAAAGCTGGTGACAGTAAGCTGGGAGATAGCTATGAGGGGAGTGTTGATTCATAAGGAACTCCATCGACTATGATAACTTGATTCTCATGAATGAACTTCATGCATTTGTTAACTATTGAAGGTAATGCCTTGAGTTTTTGAATCCATGATTGACCAAGTAATATGTCAAAAATTCCTATGCTAGGAACTATATTGAATGGGTTGGCCACATATGTAAGACCGGCCTTTAGTGGAATTACTATCTCACCCAATGAACTCTAAATATGCCCACTAAAACCATTGATAACTATGTCTATCAGAGTGATATTCTACTTTGAATAACCCAAATACTGAAGTAATGTCAAGGTGCACATGTTAAGACTAGAACCATTATCAATGAGTACATTGTGAATATGTTGATTATGAATATGTGACCTAATAAAGAGTGTGTTATATCTTATATTATCCTCCATAATCTCTTGATTTAAAAAATATATCAAATGCCTCGCTAGAAATTTGGACTCATACATACCTATCATACCTCTCAAAAGATGTGCCTCAACTGACGGTGCCTGGTATATAGCTGGTGGAGGATGTGTATGGTGTGTATGATGAACACCTAATTGTCTACTTTCTCTTATTTTAAATGTTGTGGAAATGGATCTAAAAATATTTTCAAAGATTTATCTTGTGTTGGTTATCTTTGGAGGCTCAACTGAAGTGCCTAGATCAAGTAGATTATCATCTATCAAGTCTTGTATCTTATGTCACAAACTGATGCATCTATTTGTGGTGTGGCTTGGTGCCCTATGAAAATCACAAAATGCATGCTGATCATATCCCCATGGAAGAGGCTTTTCTATATCTACTTTCGAGATAGGAGGGAGAGTGATGATGTTACATTCTAATAATTACTATAAAACCGTGGTTGGAGAAACTGGTAGATTGGTAAATGCACAATGAGGAGGTGCTAATAAAACCATATGTGAAGGGGGCTATGAATCTGCATTGATTTTTGGTTGATTATGATTCTTATTGTCACTAATTTTGATCTTGTTTGTGACTTTGTTATTACACTTGTTGGTTGTGTTGGAGGTACTTGAACACTTAAGTTTTCCCATTGAAATTAGCTTAAATTCTCTTCCCTTGAGTGTATGACATAATTTGGTAAAGGAAGAGAATATTTTGAACATAATAGATTCATGTAATTTTGGTATAAGGCTTTGTTTTAGTATGTCATGGAGCTCTTGATTAGTGATGGGGCTAGTTAGTTTAGCCAAAATAGTCTTTTATCTAAGAACATAATCTATGAGGGGCTCATTTGACCCCTATTTCTACTGTGCAATCTATGTATATGAAACCTTGTCACCAATGTTGATATTGAAATGTGCTATGAACATGTCTACTAAAGGATTGAAGGCTGTGATTGACTAATTTGGTAGACTATAAAACCATTGTAAAGCATAATAATTTAGGCTCTGTGGAAATAATTTGGTAAGTATCCAATCATTGGGTACATAATCCAAACATGCTAGGTGAAAATCTCTCAAATGTATCTTTGGATCACCCTTGCCATTATAAAAAATAAGCTTTATTTAAACAAAACGTGGTGGTAATGGTGTAGAAGCAATGTGATGTGCCAATGGTGTTTGCAGTAAATACAAATAATCCAATCTTGTATAGGTCTATTGGTACCTTACTTAAGATGTTGAACCTTGGATTAAATAGAGTAGATATCTTACACAAGGGCTACCACATTAAGAGATAATAATGTTCTAGCTATAGCTGGTGGTCTAGAAGAAGGTTGGGCTGCTATAGGGGGTTGTTGAGACATAGTTTCCCCTATAGTGTCATTTTCAACTAGTTACTCTATGTGAATGAAATGCTCAACTTGCTTAGCCTTTTTAATTTATATGATAGATTGCAAGATTAGTGTATGATCTTTAGGCTATTCCTTAAGTCTTTCTTTGAAATTTTTTAAAATCAAATCTTTGTTGAGTACAACTTCATTATCGACAATGGGTGGAAGTGGATCAGTAGTCCAATGTTGTGGAGCATGAGCATCAGTGTACATTATCATTGTTATTTTAATACTAATCTTTGTCAAAATTATCCTCATTGAAATTAGTGTAATATAGATGTGTAGAATCTACGACTGGAACCTGAATTGATTATTTATCCATGGTATATGGTCGAGTTGTAGGAGTCTAGGTGAATTTAGGAGGATTGCCACTAAGTCTTGCACTTCATCTTGAAAGAAAAGATGCAAGGAACTTAGGTGGCATAAGGAAAACAACTTGGATAAAAGTATAAAATATTACATTGATATAACCTAAATAAGGAATCGGAATATGTATAGAAAGGATACAAAGCTCCCAATCATGTAAGGTGGTATCTCAAGAAGCCAATAGGTGCTAGTATATGCATCTAAGGATTTTTCAAAAATATTTATGCAAAATACTATGAATTTTTTAATTTGAAATTAATTTTTTGATTTTGATATGTAACTAAAATTTTAGAAAATGATGCAAAAAATACTGAGAAATAACTGGGAGTTTAGTTGATGCAAGTATGGACTTGAATAAAAAATTTAAAAATTAATGTAATAATTTGAAAAATTTAGAGAAAATTGTAGAATTTTTCTTGAAAAATTTAGGAAAAATTAGAAAATATTTATAAAATTAGCAATATATTTTTCCTAGTGTTTGAAAAGTGTTTGTGTCCAAAAAGGACCTAGTATGTGAAAACTAGCGTTTGAACAAAATATATGATATTTTTGTGATGAATTATTATATTTATAATTTTCAAATTCAATAAAAATTAGGAAAATATGGCGAAAAATCATAAATAATTATCCCTAGGGTTTCTAGGGTTTTTTGCATGAAAATTTGAATTAAGTCAGGTTCACTAAAAGTTTTATTAATTTTTGGAATTAAGGGTTTTAATTCCTAAATAATAAATGGGTCTAAGTAATGTAAATTAGTGAATAATATACTTTAATTAACCTACTTATTTTTATAACCATATAGTATTTTTGACTTTTCTAAATATAACAAGAAGTGGGAGAAAATAGAACTTAGCTTATCTTAGTTGATCTAGACTAAGATAGGCCCCAATACTAGATAGTTTTATGGGTTGGATAAGAGCACCGAAAGTGGAAAACTTATTTTTCAACACTGTAGTCCTATTATGGCATTGTTGTCTTGAGGTTGAAATATTTTTGGGTTTTTTCGGCAAGCCTGCATTACACTGTTTGTGAATTTTTGAGGCCTATAACCCTATAAAGCTCAATGTGTGTTTGATTTAGTCTTCAAAACCCTTAGGATCTCTTTGTGCTTAAAATTGAATGTAAACTTGGGAAAGAGAGATAGGGGATTATTGTATAAAGGATACACCAAATTCACTTTATACCCCATGTGTGGGTACACTGCCTACATACCAATACTCTGAAGAGGGATGAAGCTAATGTAGTTCTCTCATTGAAGTGCTTGGTTCAATTATCTTTGATGTATGCAACTAAATGTGAAACTAAATGTACTATGGATGACTAGGGATTGGTATGAGTGCTTTAATAGGTTGGAAATGATCTTGTAAGGATGTATGCGAAGAAAAAGGAAGAGTGTTTGAGTGTACTTGCTTGTATTCTTACTTCTTTCCTATAAATGAGTGCCAACCCCTCTAAATGTAATTTAAATGGCATTTTATAGGTTAATTAATGATCATTGCTTAAATGAACTTGTATTAAGCTAACAGGGAAAAAGATAAGGATTCAAAAAAATCTAGCCATTAGAGGTAAAAATGCACTTAGACAATAACACCAAAAACAAGACACCCTAGGTTCCAGTACTCTTATGCAATTTGGGAAATATTGTCCTAAGGGGATGATACCTCAAGGAATGGATCTGGGCCTAAAAGGGCTACCTGGTTCTATAAGAACTATGTCTAAAAGGCTATGGATGATTGGGAATCAGTGAAAGAATAGCCTATAAGGGTTGTGTGAGCAAGAAGGAGGACATATGGGTTGGGTGTCATTAGCCATGCCTAAGTCATCTAATTTCACATTTTACATGACTAAAAGAACATAAAAACCAAGCACCTTGCATGTTCATTCACACAATATGACAATGAGCTATGTGGGGAGGAGACATTTGATTTCTTGAGGAGTTTGAACAATGATGAAGTGTAGGGACATTTTCTTTTAGTATTTCCCTATTTTATATGACCTTTCCCTTTCTTCATTGTTTGCAAAAGATTATTGCATGTTATCTTATGCTATTTGGGAAATGTTTTCCTAAGGGGATGAGACCTCAAGGGAAGGATCTGGTCCTGAAAGGGCTACCTGGGTCTACAAGAACTATGTCTAAAAGGTTACAGATGATTGGGAATTAGTGAAAGAATAGCCTACAAGGGTTGTGTGAGCAAGAAGGAGGACCTATGGTTTGGGTGTCATTAGCCATGCCTAAGTCATCCAAATTCACATTTTACATGACTACAAGAACCTAAAAACCAATCACCTTGTGTGTTTGTTCACACAATATGACAATGAGATATGTGGGGAGGAGACATTTGATTTCCTGAGGAGTTTGAACAATGATGAAGTGGTAGGGACATTTTATTTTAGTATTTACCTATTTTATATGGCCTTGTCCTTTGTTTAGTGCTTATGAAAGAGTATTCCATGTTATCTCAGATACCACAGGGCCCATACCATACACCAGATCTAGATTTAGGCCACTACTAGATTTACATTACTTGCACATATTGCAAAGGGGTATGTATCTTGTAAGCTAGTAACATATTTTATTGATTATTTTTTATATGGGCCCTACTTTATGTATTATAGCATTATAAATAGCTTATCATTTCACCTCCCGTCACTGTTCATCTCAACTTGAAATATTTCACTATTTATTTGTTTTATATGGACGTACCCTTTCTTCAGTGTTTTTCATATGTATGTAATCAAGATGAAACTACTCGAGTGTCAAATGAGACATCGATTGATCCATGTACAACTTATATGCTATCAATTTCACTCCTTATTTACTACTCTACGTAGCACACACACATCTCACCCAATATTGCACCTTCATTTTCAAGAGGTTCACTGACAACATTTTTCAAAAGTCCCATGCCAAATTTCTAAATTTCATGTAGTAATCACCTCAAATTGTATATTGCACCCTCACACACCTTGCAGTTCTGTGCTGACTTCTACACCTACTTATTGACTCCCACATCCTTTGAAACTCATAGATCTATGTGTATTGATCTTTCATGCTATAAATCACCCACTCATGGGCTCTCAAACTTCTTAGATTCCACAACACATCTATGTGTCAACTCACCTTGTCTATGTGATCCAAGAGGTTCCTCAACCATCATCTAGCCTAGAAGATGAAATGACATAACTATCTTCTTGGTAACTGATAATAATTGTAACTGCTCTTCTATTCTACTTGTATAAGTATGTAAAATACACATCTAGATAGAGGTTGATGATTTTATATAGTCATAACATAAATAACATGATCCATGTATCTACTCTATAATATATGCATTGTATCACATTATACTAGTTTTCCCTGTTCACCATTAATGAATAGAAGTTTTCTTTCCTACAAATAAGACTTCTGCTCCATTGAATATGTTTGGTTACTTCTATTTAAATTACCTTTACTCATTCACTCAAGATAACCAAACTTAGTTGTCCTCCATGAACTAAGTCTTGGGGCCCATGGCATAGATCTATGGTATTAAAGCTTCAAGCTCTATCCTATTTCTAGTCTTGTAAGTAAACACATGAGTATAACTTGAGAAGCAAGGTTTGTCAATTGGTTATTTTTCATAATATCTGGTAGCATTTCATAGCAAGAGTAATATGGATGACACCCAAATACAACTTTAGGTAGCACTAGAAGTTAATAAGCTCATTTATGAGACTCTCAAAGAATAATGCACTACATAGTTTTATCAATTATGTGACTTGTTAGTACACTTCAACTCAACATATTTTGAACCACTTCTATAGTTCTCTCAATAGTGGTTTCAGCAATAGATCCCCTTCAAATTGAAATTTAATCTCAACATCCCTTTATTTGAAGGCAAGATCAATGCCAAATAATTGGATGCTTGGATTCGACAAATCATGGTGTACTTCTTAGTAAATTGCTTCATTGATGTTGATAAGATCACCTGCACAATGTTGAAGATGTCAATTTTTTTGGTTCACTTATGGGAGGTTTCTAGTGTGTAGCACACACAATAGTGCATTCCAATTGAATCCTGGAAGACTTTTATCTACACCTTGGAGGAGGAATACTACCCTCTACTACACCTTAAAGATGAATATGTCATGTTTCATAAATTTTTCCAATGCAAAGATCAGTCCGTGGAAGACTACACTAACATATTCCATAACTACTCTTCACACCTATAAGAGAACTTAGGTGAGAAACATAAGGTGCTTAGTACATTAGTATATTCTCACCTTATATCTATGTGAGGATGGATTTCTTGACTTTTGACACATTGGGTAAGCATATTGCAATACCACCAAAATTGAAGCTAATTCAAGGATAAAGCATCATGCCACCTCTTCATTCAATATAACATACAAGGCCCTACCTGCACACAACTCAACATCGTAACCTTCTACACATAAGCAACAACAACACTAGAAGACTTCTCAATATTTAAAGGATTCAACACATTTTATTTTAGATAAAGGCAACTAGAATAAGTCCAATGATAAGTGGTGCCATCACCATCACTAATCAACTCACAATAATTCTTAATATTATGCATAATAGTCCTTGCTCCCTTAATCTACATCGAGACCCACATAAATGGATGACAATGATCCAAATGCCTCTTGTTTGAGTACCAACACCAATGTGATCAACATCTCTAAAGAGTGTGAATGCCTCTTCCATACCAAGTTCTGGGTGAAGGGTCAACCTCTCCATGTCATCATAAATAGTGGTAGCCAAAAGAACATCATTGCACAATCCATAGCTCAACATGTTGGTATTGCCACTATTGTGCATCCCAAGCCATACTCTATAAGGTGGGGACAATAGGGGAAGGATATACAAGTTTTATGATAATACACTTCTTAGTACAAAGTCAAGCCTATAGAGGATAATGTCATTCACTTATGACATCACACCTATAGTGGTCTATGAAATCTTACTAAGAATTATGTATTTGTATGATCGTGAAGCTATATATCAAGTTAAGATATGGCATTTGACTATTCACATGCAAGATTGATTCTAAAACCTCTTTGAGTCAGCACCCATGACCAAAGTCACCTTGGTCTTTGTAAAGTTGTGTAGTAAGATCGTATCACATGCATACAAGTTTGTATGTAACAGACAATGACAAAGTACACCCTTGTAGCACATAAAACATACACATCATCACAATAACAATATGTAGAAAAGTTAATGGTGTAACAAAGTGAATTATTTATATAAATTGATGGCCTTGCAACACATTTTATAGTAAAGCATTGCATCGATTTGGTTCCTACATCCCCTCTTCTCAATAGCTCTAGTATCACAGAGTAGTTTGGTAAAATGATGAAGTCTGGCACTAGATAAAAGATCTCCTTGATTAGGGAAAGATCAGGCATATCTCTTCACCTAATGGAAGTCCAATTTTCCTTATGCCTAAGAAATATGGGTCCTGATGACTTTGCATTAACTATCATGTACTAAAAAAATAATGATGAAGAATCAGTATCCATTGCCATGTATTGATGACCTCTTGGACGAGCTTTGAGGCATGTAATACTTCACCAAGATAGAATAAAATTCATCATCATGTTCCATTCCATCTTAAAGATAATTGGAAGATAATATCCAAAATATAAGAGGGATTATATGAGTGGTTGGTCATGCCTTTCGGCCTCACCAATGTGTCAGCCACATTCATGTACTTGATGGATGATCTGCTTAGGCCTTTCTTGAAATCCTTCATCATTATATACTTAGATGACATTCTCATCTTCAAAAAGTCTTGGGAGGAGCATATGGAGCACATCTCATGCGTCTTAGACACTTTGTGCCAACACAAGTTGTAAGTTAACTTAGTGAAGTGTACATTTGGGATAATGTAGATCTAATACTTGGGATACATCATTGATCACACTAATATTAGAGTAGATCTAGATAAGACAAAAGTGATCCAAAATTATCCTACTCCATGTAATCTCATATAATTGAAGAGTTTTATTGGACTTGATCACTTCTACTATAAGTTCATCCTTGGTTTCTTTCACATCTTTTAGGTTCCTAGCCAACTCACCCATGCCAAAACTAAGTTTGACTGGACTTTTATGTAATAGTGTGCTTTCAAATAAATCAAACAAAACCTCTATGTAATACCTATTCTCATAATGCTCAACATTATGCACTCCTTTCAAATACACATTGATGCATCTGACTATGCACTTGGTACAATGCACATGCATCATATAAATCTAGTCACACACCACTTAGAGATGTTTAACAACACAATGAAAATATACTCCATCTATTATAAGGTATTTATGTTATTGTGCAAGTAATTAAGTAATGGTGACACTACACTCTCAGGAAGG
This sequence comes from Torreya grandis, assembly GCA_037957365.1. Taxonomy (NCBI): domain Eukaryota; kingdom Viridiplantae; phylum Streptophyta; class Pinopsida; order Cupressales; family Taxaceae; genus Torreya; species Torreya grandis. Next base: position 2,833 of record JARHVA010003415.1, on the reverse strand, counting down.
AGATAGTTGTTCATTCAGACCATCAACCACTTCAGTTTATGTAAACAAAAATCAAGTTGGATAATGTGAATGATATAAAATGGATGAATTACCTACAATAATTGCATCTCATGATCAAGAATAATAAATAGAAGGACAACAAGGTCATAGATTGCCTTAACCAACTAATAGTTCACATGCTCATCATGGTGATGGATATGCATGACCACAACTTCATAGATTGGGTACCTCTCTACTTAGCTGACCAAGACTTCATAGTGACTTACACTAGCCTTACATAAGGTAAATAAGTCTCACAATTATAATTTCCCAACAAGCTTCTCTATAATCTTGGACATCTCTGTGTTCTTACTGATGCACCTTACTAAGACCTCAGGACACTTTAGTGTGACAAAGACTCTATCCACATTGCAGTCACATTTATTCTAGCTATATATGCACATCAACACCAAGTACCACATAAAGTGTTACATTACTTGTTGTATCACCAATCCTATGAATAGGAAGCTATGACTTCACACACTTGTATCGATTCCATGTAGACCATGGGAATCAATTAACATGGATATTATAATTGCACTACTTGTGATGAGATGACAATATGATGGTGTGTTCATTATAGTGGATTAGTTTTCCAAGATGGATATCATGATCAGTTGCATAAATGACATTGATGCAATTGGTACTATATAAGCTTTCTTCATTCATGTTTGGGTTCATTTTCTGTCACCAACCTCCATCATCTCCAACCATGATCCACACTTTGTGAGTCATTTTTGGAAAGCATTGTGGGACTTGATGGATACAAAACTAGATCGGTCAATGGATTTTCATCCTTCGATAGATGGGTAAATTGAAGTGGTTAATTACACACTTGGTAATATTTTGTGAATGTAAAAATATGTGTATGCTCTCACTTGGGATGATAATATCTTTTACATTTGACATGCCTATAACAAGACTCTTCACAGCTCTACTAACCATTATCCATTCCAGACATATCTTGGGTTTCAACCTTCAACACCTCTAGACATCTCCTACCATGCATTATTATGCTCTGAATCATGTGCATAGGAATGGGAAATGAACAAAGTTGAGATTTTTTGTGCCATATTTAGTTTGTTCATGAGTAATCTCAATAGATTCTCTCTTGCATCCAAGCAAAGTACAAAGAGTTCCACAACATACATTGCACACCTCATGCATTTTAAGTTGGTGATAAAATTTAGTTACAACTTTAGAAAGAATGCTTCAAAATTCCACACCAAAAGATCAAGCCTCTGTATTATGGTCCTTACACCATTATGCATGTAGCTAGTGAGAAAACCTTCATTTTTGATTTGTCTCAATAATTTCACATGCACCCAATCTACAATGTGGAGCTTCTCAAGCCTTACTCTCTTTTTCATCTTGAGCTAGCAGTGACACAACATCCTTCCAATTTAGATCTCAAAATTTTGTGCCTTACAGAAAAATACTAGATTATTGAAGTGAAAAACACATGCACCTGCCATGGTACACATTAAATTTGTATAGTGATCAAGGTTGGAAAATTTTCTAATAAGACCAAGTGTTACACTTCATAGTAACTTCAGGTGTAGTTTTCCATTACTACACACTGACACAATAAAGACTATTGATATTCAATAAAGGGTGAATGATTTGTGCACAGCTTCCACACCATCGAGTTTAAGTACCAATGTGATATCTAGACATTGAATCAAACTTATTATCTCCATCACATCATATATAAGTAAATATTAATTTTCACTCTCAATGACTGCACACTTATTCATTATCAATTGCAAGAAATTAATTTCTTCTGAATGATCTCACTTTGATTGGAAGGGGATAGGGACAATTAAGCCAAGATCAATTTCTCTATCAATCTCCCTCATTGAAATTTCATATTCTAATAGATTTTATTTTAGGGATTGAGTAGGATTATCATCATAGCTTTGACAAGGTTGACTAGATGGATAAGTAGGTTACAAAAGAGGATGAGTGTGATTAGGAGAGGGAATATAAGGTTATTGATAGACTTGATGAGGTTTACATGCTATTTCTTAAGGGCCACTTGGGGTGAAACCATAAATACCATGAACTTGATATGGATAATATGAAGGCATAAAATATACGGTCTTGACCAAAAGAATGATTAGGATACATAGGAATTCCTAATTTTATAGACACTTGGGGGCTGATTATACCAATTAAGATTCACTTGGAGTTGCCATTAATATTTGTTTAAATACCTCCAAATGCTGATATGTTGAAGGACAACACCAACAATCCTTCAACCAATTTGGACCTTGTCCTACTAGGCATGCCATAACTTTTATCACCTGAATTTTTAACCCTAGAGAAGGTTTCTAAATCCTTCTCAATGTGGGGATAATGTGGAATCACCTCTAGTTATGGATAACTTATTTGAGAGGTAAATCTCCTAGATTATAGGGTTAGATCCCCTTAGGTGTATCAATTAATCTCATAACTCTACACTACTATCTTGTAAGGGAAAAATGAGAAGGACAATATGAAAGAAACTTAACTAAGGAGGTGATACACCAAACTAATTAACTAATACCAATTAGATGTATGTGTGTATCAACCATGAGACTAGTTTGAACATACACTATCCTAATCTGCATCTCTTACATTATCACTTCATGTGAAGGTTTTGAAATATGTTTAGGATAGGAGGACTAGACAAGAGGTCTAAAATGACAGTAATGAATAAACAAACTCACTCAACCATTTCACTTCACTTGAACACTTTACATGACCTACAAAAGAATCTTCAAAACTATATATAGGTGTTAGAATAAGACAA
>JARHVA010003414.1:1875000-1982500 GCA_037957365.1 Torreya grandis | reverse complement strand
CACTTGGGCCATATAACATATGCTATACTGAGGAAGGGAAGTATTTGGTGGAATAATAATAACACCTTCAACTAGAATACAATCATTTAAGGTATGAAGTGGAGTAGGCTTTGGTGAATTTGCATGTTAAGCAATAGTCTTCAAATATTGATTTTTTTTGCATCATTCACCCTCTTAGGAATGTTAGATAACCAAGGTTCTTTACTATTAGTGAAAGTGCCTCTAAGCTTAGCAACTTGGGAAATGGATGCTAGTTTGGAAGCATTAGGTATTAACGTAGTTTTCTTAGCAACGTTACTTGCATCCTTTACCCTTATATTTGTAGGGGTAGTATCCTGAGGAGCAACAACCTGCTACCTACTTCTCGAGTTATATTCCTTTTCTTAGGAAATTAATACATTAATTAGTAGTTGCCTATCCTTAACTAATCCAATTACCTCATCATACTTTTTAATCATCATTGATCTTAAACAATGAAAATCATGAATGGGTAATTTATATGCTTATGCCATATTCACTTCACAAGCAAATTCACAACTTGGGATACATACCTTTTGTACTGTACTATTAAAGTGATCAAGAATTGTAGAACTTAGAAGTTCCATGGAGGTAGACATCTTAATCTGGGGATTTTGACAATTGAACTTTATAATATCATCATTGATGACATAGACTCAGGTTCATCGACATATTCATCCAATAGTTCAACTATATCACATGAAGGGTGTGGAAAGAAGCACTTGTCACACCAATAAAAATCAATGTCACAACCAATCACATTCACCTTGGCATTTAATGGATCAAGAACTTATTTCACATCTCCCCTATTCTGATGTTTATCTATTATTTCATAATGTGTAGGCCTCTTCCCTCTATCATTATCTTGATTATGGAAAGTAGGCACCCTTTGTGTTGGATTTTGATTTGAAACCCTCTCATTATTGATTAACACATGAAGGACCCCTTTCTCAGCCCTATCAAATTAGTATGACATATCTTTAACAATGGTGGTAGGAGTATTAACTATCTCCTCAAGATTAGCATTCTTAGTAGACTACATTTTTTTAGGATTGACTAGCTTCACATTATCCTGTTTATTGTTGTGGGATTTCCCATAGCTTTTATTTTGTTCTCAATTTGGATGGCCATATTGAATGTCAATTTTAGGTTTGTGGGAGCCTTTTCCCAAAAGTAGTACACATCCTTATTATCAAAGTCAGTATGGTATTTTATCAAGAACATTATATCAATAGGCCTTATAGATTCAGGCAACTACATCATATCTTTGTTGAACTATGTGTTGAAATCTTATATGTACTCATTAGGGTTCTTCTTGATGTTTATAAACTTAGCCAAAATTAAATTTGGATCAACTCTATCACCATACTAAATTATAAACACATTATTCATCTCTTCCTATGAATCAACACACCCAAAAGGGAAGATAATTGAACTAAACACAAGCATCTTCTTCCATCATGTGCATAAATAATTTAATGCACACATGTTCATGCTCAACCTCACAGTCTTCAATGATATTGTGAAAATCCCTTAGGTGATAATCATCACTTACTACATTATACCCCTAAAATTTTGGAAGGCATTTCCTTATTTCATTTGGGACTTCATTAGGATAAACTTCCATGTCATCAAAATATACAGGCCTAAATTTGGGAATGCAGAATGTAAGATGTTCATTCTCACTTGGGTCCCTATTCTTCATGATTGGTTTAATTACAGGTTCAAGAAAAACTAGCAAAGGGATGTGAGGGGGTGAATGTTAGGGTCTTGGATCAGTTTTAGGAGGGGATTCAATTGGTTAATAAGGAGATGGATAATAGATAGGACTACAAGTCTCATAATGGCTAAAAGAGCTATGAAAGTCCTCATCAATGGGAAGTTCAACAAAAATTTCAAGATTAACATAATATTGGTGGTCAAGACAATATTTAGAAGTTGAAATTTTCCCTTCAACATGCCTCCAAACTTTCCTCCCTCTTCTTTGATCAATACTTAGGGGTGAGATGAGTTGCTTGGATGGGTCACCTTTGAAGGATGATCTCAGTCCTTCCAGCTTTACAATCAAGAAAACACTCAAAGTTTAAAATCAAGATATTCAAAATAGGTACCAATCTTCTTTGAAACTAGAAAATAAAGATGGATTTACCACTAGAATCAATATTCTAGAATATAATAATTAACATATCAATTATGATACATACTGAAAACATGCTTGCTGAATTTAATGATGAGATAGAAAGCAAAGACACTAAATTTTTTAGAATATGTTCAAAAGTGGAAAACATACCTTTCAATATTTAATTTTAATATCTTTTTACAATAAGCTTAGTAGAAATAAAATTGTCAAATATCTCAATTCCTAGCATGTCCTCAGTGGAGTGAAGTGGTGTTGATGGCCAAGATAGTCCTACTATAGCACAAATTAGTAGAAAAAATCAATTTATTCCCCAATAATGGTGATAGAATTGTGTGATGTTGATGGACCAATGAGAATCATAATAGCACAAAGGTAGGAGGAGAACTTTAAAAATATTAGCAACTCTATGCAGGATTCTCCAACAACATAAATTCTAAGATTTAATTTTTAATCCCTAATAACAGTGCCAAAAACATGGTATATTTGAATCACCAAAGATAGTTAGATCAATATAATAGGTATAAAATTTTATAAATGACAAAAACTCTCTACAAGAATCCTTGACAACACATGTTCCATGTGTGTCTTTTCTTTCCCTGAAAATGGTACCAAAAACATGATGGCATTGATGCACCAAATATAATCAAATGAGTATAATAGGTACATAACATTTAAAATGTTAGAATATATTTTCAAGAGTCCCTAACAACACATGTACCACATGTGTCTTTTTTTTCCTTGGTAATGATACCATAAGCATGTTGGTTCCTAGTTGTACACCTCTCACACTCAGCATTGGAAAATTGAAAGAAAATGGCAAAAAAAGATGAAAAAAACAATGATATGTCATTTTAGTCAGGGTAGGGTTGGGCATCCATAATTAACCAAACATATTAAATGACTAAGAGGTAGCTACAAAGGGTGTGGTCAACTCCCTGCTATTTTTGGCTCTATGTAAACCAAGGTGAGAGGATATATGGGGTAACTTGCTCACATAGAGAGTTTTTGTAATTAAAACTCCATAGGAATTATTGGCATACAAATAAATAGATATGATTAGGGCACAACCAAACTTTCACACTCCACCTAATAAGGGTTGTCACTAGGAATGCATAAATGCTCTAAGTCACATACAAGTTACTAAAGACAGATATAAAAGTGCTTACAACCTTAATCATAAACAATTATCAATATTGGGGCTGAATGAAATATTGTAATTCTAAGCTTTAAAATCCAAAATGAAAATACATTTTATATAAGCAAGATCTTATGCATTTGAAGGAAAATAAAACTTATGATATGCAACAAGGATTGTATCATTTATATGGTAGGACAGGGTAGGACACTTTATTATTTATAAATAGGAATGAAATGGTGGCATCCTAGTAGTTTTCAATCAGTTGGGGATCTTTCAACATTTATAACATCATTTATTACAAAGATAATAAATGCTCATAAGCTAGCTAATGATACATATTAGATGATCCTTGAAATATATATAACATACATTGAAACTAAACCTTCAAACACTTTTCCCTATCAAATCCATAAACGTAGGGTGCCCTAACAAATTATTTAACAACATATTCTAAAATAATGTAGAAAGGGATTTATAATCTAGATCTAAACCCAAGATGACAAATAGTAATGAGAATAAAACAAGATATCAAATCAATAAAATTTACAAAACACATCAATGCACTTCATCAACAATAAAAAATAGAGAAATATTAGCATTTTTATTAACTTGAAAAGAGATACTACATACATCAGCTTTTCAAAATGCTGCCATGGAGACAAACATGTTGATATTTTTTGATGTTAGACAGGAGAGACATAAACACGCACTCAAATATTGGTAATGGTTGTACACTTTTAACCACCTTGGCAAGAGAGAAAATACATTAACTCAGCAATTGATCCTAAAATTTTTAGAACCTAGACTTAGAGAGAGCCAAAGACCAATAATAACCAACACAATGACCAACCCCTAAATAGAGGACAAAAGCCCCTATTTATACATTTTTCACTATTATTTCAAATCTAGGATTGTAGTTTATAATTTTTAAAATTGAATAACAACCCTCCGAATTCTTCCAAGATGCTCACAACTAGAAAATATTCCTTTGTCCTCATTTGAAAATATTCACCTAGTCATGATCTTGAAGGTGAACTTCATGGGGTAGGCTAAACAAACTTTGTCATTCTATACAACTTCTTGGATATGCCCTTGACCACTTGTCTACATAGTTGGAACCCCCTGAACAACTATCTTTCCTCGTATACATGCCATGGAACAACTTGCTCCTGTAATGATGGTTGTATTGGAATGTTTGAGCTTGGTAAAAATAGAAAATGATTCATGGTCATTATTTAAAATATGCTTTATAATTCCCCTTAGACCTTCCTTTATGCATCAAATCCTTTCCCATCCATGAATCAACATTTATCTTGACTCATAATCTAATGATTACCACATATTCACATGTAACATGCCACATCAGATCTAAATAGGCACCTATAGGGCTAAAAACTCACTTGGCTACCTAATTTGCTCAATCTATATATGTCTTGAACTATCATGCAATCATAAAACAAGATCAAATACACCCTTAGATCCTTAGAATATTCTTGAAATTTACTTTTTTAAGACTTCCACCTTTGATCCTACACCATTAATCTCATATGCATAGATTAAGAATATACCATATATCTATATCTAGCAAATCATAGTAATGATATATGTCACTATGGTATTAGATCGAGACCCCTTTACAAAGTTTTGACCTATATGCACCATCGATTTAAATCCATACACTCTATCATGTACTATTAATCAATGAGAACACATCTAAGCTTTAAATAATGTCCCTCGAGCTTGACACCTATAATTTCTACATTTTCTTTTGAGCTTCATCAACAATTCCATGTTCATCTCACACCATTGGATCTTGATCTAGCTAGTTGAACATCATTGATTAACATTTTCACCTGCCAATTGAGATCATGCCATTTGATAACTCCATAATTTTTTTTCACCTTTCACAGTCAATCTTTATTAGGTTAGTGCCCTTACACCACATGGTGTATCCTTATTCAACTTGATTTCATTGATAAGTTATCTCTCACTCATTCTATCAATTTTTTGGATTATTTAGATCCAAATAGCTATCTACCATGGCTTATATTTGACATATGTACACCCATTATTTGATGTTCACTTGATTGTCATTGACATTCATGTGATCATCAATATCTAAACCCCAATGGATAATTTTTGAGATATATTTTAACATTTGCATGACCATAAATAATGTCTACACAATTATCAATGACATCTATGCAACTATCACACTTTAAACACCAAACAATTAATTATTTATCTTAATTTTAATGTTTATACAATTGTAACACTACTTGTTCAACTTTAAAGTCTTGTATCTTGAGATAGAAAAATTATGGAGGAATAAAATTTGTAGGAGATGTTCAAAGTGTCCAAAATATTTATTATATATGGTCCTTCGACAATGAGATGTTTTCTAGGGAAACTTATAAAATGTATATGTAAATTGACTAGTCTATTTATACATGACATCGTGATGATAGTCTAGTTTATTTAGACTTGTTGTATGAGCTTTAAATTATGCCCTGTGAGATTAACACTTGGCACATCCATGATCATCCCAAGTCCCTTTGACTATTCATCACTGATAATTTAATGTCAGATGATCTTCCTCTACATTACTATAGATAATCTGATTATGATCCACTAGGTTAAACTTTATTAGCTCAAAATTAACATGAAAAGTAATTAGGTCAGAGCTTGGGGAACAAAGAGCTTATTATAAAGTCTTAGCCTTAGGTTTTTGGGTGCATAAATAAATATAACATAATATTTAGGATAGGACTTTGAGCTCAATTTACAACAAAGGGACCAAGCATTACATAGACCACACTAATAGATAAAAAGGGATCAAGGGCTACATGAATCAAAAAGGGAACAAACATGAATTTTAGACTAAGGTTTGGTTGTGTTAATAAACATGACCAAAACTTAGTATAAAATTTAAAATAAGTCCATAACATATTAAAAGTGTTCCCACATAAATTGCTCCTACCAATTTAAATTTAAATCAAAGGACCTAAGCTAGGATAATTAGAGGTTGGGTCTTAAGGTGCTCAGACATGAATATAAATTGACCTCTGATGAACATTTGAAAATAAGAAATGGGATAACAAATCAAGCATTCATAATTGATAAGGGCTCAATTTCTTCACTGCAATTTTGGGAACTAACATAATCATTATGGGTTCATAGTGAAGTTTGTAGACTTCACAATTAACCAATAATGGTTCATTTTTTACATCTAGTTATAACCAAATCAATAGAAGGTAAATTAGCCATGATAATACTATACTACAAAAAAAGAACCAAAACCTACTTACTTTGTGAATGTAACAGAAAATGAAGAAAAAATAGTTGTCCTTTTTCTTTCAAAAAACAATCTTTTACTCCTCTACACACCCAATTGAGATGGTAAAAATACAACTAAATTCTAATAGATCCAATGGTGATCTTACATTATCACTATGAATAATTTTTAATGTGGCTAAGTAACCCATCATTACATTTGTTAAAATATGAAACTCACAGTGACAACCTAGTCCTACTAGGACTCTAATGTCTTCAAATGAAAATATTGGTAGATTTTATTGAGGGTTTCACTGATCATGCTCTTAAAAAAATGAAAATACCTATAAACAAAAGACTTAAAAGATGCACAACCAAGATACCTTTGGTATTTGGGTCATCATTACTTAATCTAATTAAATTTAAAATCCAAAGTTTGAAGACAAGTAATCATGAGTAATGATGATGCCTTGACTAATGGTCCCCTCTAACGGTTAGGCAACCAAGTGAACCGTAAATGTAATGCCACCATGTTAAAGCCATATAACTAACAAACAAAACTAGCTAGAATTCATCAAATGAAAATGAATACACATTTTCTGAATATATAATAATGTTAAACTCATGACATTCACAAATCAAACAAATGTAAAGCAATGCTAAGTTTACAATTATTTTTTATGATGATAGATAAAAAACAACACAATTGCTTACTATAGCAGTGAAAATGAAAGTCAATCAAGCAATAACACAGTCAAAGACTAATACAAAACTCATTTGATCATAAACTGAATTGATAAGTTAATGAATTTTTGAAGACATAATCAAAACAAAGATCAAATTCTTGTTTTTAAGGATCAATAGTTCATCAATATGCTTTGTACCCTCTGTCATGGTGCACCAAATCCAACCAAACTCATTAGTATTTGTTATGTTCTTGAAATCATCTAAAAGATACATAAACATTATCCAAATGGAATTTTTTTATAAAATATGACAATAATTCAAACTTGAATAAATTAAATTAGTTATATAATAAATTTCATCAAATAATCTATGTTAATATAAACATGTACAATATGCTACCTAGCATAATATTAAATTAAACAAAGTTTCAACATCAACCAATAAAAATCGAATAGATATCAAAAATAGCTAATAAATATTCTAAGAAATAAATAGCTATGAAATTAATTGTACTAACAACATGAACTAGAACACTAAAACTGAAGTCTTGACACATATGTTGTATATTTGAGTCTATAAACACTAAATGACATTAGCATCATGTATAGTGAACACATCATGGTTCCAAATTAGTTTAGACTATTACATTAGGTAATTCTATACATTCATGATATTTTTAATATGAATAATTCCAACTAAAGGTTCTGATTAAATTGATACTTTATCACTCCCAATTTTCCAATGGGTCAACTTGAGTTATCATCTCTCAAGGTGATTTGATAAGGTTTCCTATGTCTAATTTTTAATATGGCTTACACATAAACATGGTTTCATATCCATACATGTTTATTCCTTCCTTTCTCTTCTTTGAATTTTAAAATTTAAGAGTTTGATCTCTTTTCAAATTTCAAACATGAAAAATGACTACTTCATATGTTGTTGTTGGGTTTTCTATTGGGTATCTTGCACAATTGAACCTTCCTATAAAAGTCAAATTCTAATTTACACACTCAGAATTATCTTTCTCATTTACCCTATGAATTCCATTATAATAATAAATGAGGATGGAAAATGAACATGCCTATATATAATCAGAGGTACTTGATTATGTTAACTATTAACATATATTAAACCACATGATTTAAGCCTAGAAAACATGACTCCTTTTTTCCATTCCTATAATAAATTTATATATATTAATGATTGAAACCTTATTTAACCATCATTGATACCAAATAATTTATCTAAGAATTTTAAAACCATATCATATCACTCTTAGATTTATGCCAACCTCAGGATAGTTAAACTTGATTTTCTAGTTTAGGTCCACACTAGGCAAATGTGTATGTCACTATGGACCTATCAACCTAGTGTGGCCTTGTCAGACACCATTTAAAGACTAATTTATAAATATTAAAATATTCATTTAAGAGTTATGGCATGTTTTGATAGTATGAGTAAAGTAATTATTTGAAATGTTTCATTAATAAGCAAATCAAAATATCATTTGAAAAGGACATGATTTCTATATGAAATATATTTTTTACACTATTGAAAATTATTAAATTTTTTCATATTATTACCAATTTAAATATAAATCACTAGGATTAGTCTCAAATCAAGTTTGAATGATTTAAAATAATGTCAAGAGCTAATATTATCAAATAACAAAGCCAAATTTATATCTAAAAATAGATACTCAAGGAACACAACTAAATAATCACCCTTGATGGGATAACTATATGCGATGTGATTCCCACCTTAGAATATTTGGATACATAGGTGTCACTAAATCATAAAATTTGGTGTTTGGGGTTACTGCATCCCATTACTCTTTCACTATTTCTTACAGGTTTCTTGCTATCACAAGTACCTCTAGGATTTTAAAGGCAAATAAAAACAGAATAGTAATTTTTATGTGGAATATACTAAAAATATGAATATCTAGTGATCTCAATAGGCACATGGAGAACAATAGTCATATGATTGTCATTTTCAATGCAAGCAAGTATATATTCGGTGGACATGACCACACTACATTATTTTTAAAAGAACATGGACCTATCTATAGATATGTATAGATATTACCTTTGCATATTAGCTACCACATTTGTGCCCTTTTTTATTTATCGCTATAAGACATTAGTTACATTCTAACATAAATTATAAAATCTAAGTATCTTTTTTTTTTTTTGTACTTATATGTTTATCATATTCCACTTGTCAATTTAAATTTTAGTTATTTATGATTTAAATTCATATTTGTGTTTTAATTTCATATACTACATTATGAAGAGATATATAAAGGTTCATGCATATTAAACAAACATTTTTTATACATTTTACCAAAAATAGATTTAAAAAATAGTAAGCCAAAGATAAGTATTTTGATTTTTAAGCCATAATGTATTTTAGTAAGTAAATATTTCAGCATGGAAGAATAAAACTACAAAAATATTAAATAATGTTTTTATAAAATATATAAAAATTTTCAAGAAATTTTGATAGTATAAAAACATTTAAAAATACCAAAGTATCTAAAGGAAATCAAATATAATTCACCATTGATATCTATTTTTTTAATTTAAATAAAATGATATGTTTTATGATATTCTATAAAATTTCCCACATTATTAATATAATAACTCTTAGTGCATGGATCATCATAGAATTTATGATACCTCTTAGTACCATGACAATCGAATCCATAATTGCATCCATCATGACCTAGATATAAAAAATTAATCCAATAATATAAAAGTAATTATAAACTATAAATCCATTAATCTAATTGATGCATTCATGGTTAGGGGTCTCAATTAAAATATGCCGTAGATAATGCAACCCTAAAAAATAACAAGAATAAAATTACAACAATAAGTCAAATATATATTAGCTTTCAATCAAAGGAAATACAACTAGAAAAAATAAAATAATGACACTATGATCTCACAAGGACATTCATTATAGCAATAATTTCACTTATTATTTCATAGTCTTTATAAGTAAATTATCTCAGATTAAAAATCCTAGATATGATCTCCATGACCCAACCAAATAAGTAACCCATTTATCATAGACATATGGGAGGGCTTATATAGATACAAGACCCTACCATTTATAAAATGAGTTATTTTACCCCACTAATAACATTAACACACCTTAGTGTGTATCAAACATTAAATGTATTCACATTATGAAGTCACACTAACATGTTATAGCCTAACACATCACAAAATTCATCACATACATTAATAAATAAATCCTTATCATTTTCCATGACTTTTAGAATTAAGTTCCAATCAATCAGAAATAAATCCCTCAATATCACATCACCAATATATATAAATTACCACCACATCATAGGACATTAAATTCAATAATTATCATGGAATATTTGTGTTGTGACATTTATGTATGTTCAATAGTTATATGTAACTTTCATGTGGAAATTAAATGATATGAAACTCAATACATAGCTTGTGTAATAAATATCCAATTACCTAAATAAATCTCACATACTCATCAATCAATATCTAGAAAATTGAACTTAAAAGGATTTCATATTTTTCAAGATATTTTATATACCAATGGAATCATACTAAAAATATGTGTACTTCCACATGAAAATATCATATTATCACAACAACTTGTGTTAAGCCTTATACGATCTTTTTGATAAAAATGTGTAATAAAATACACATGGAATAATATGAACACAAATGTGTTAGCAAGCAATACAAACACATACCAACCATACATTCTTAAAAGGATAGCATAATTACATATAAATATGGTCTAAACTACATAAAAAACTTTCAACAAATTACAACAAGACATATGCACAATAAAAATTATCACAAAACATAACACCTAGATAAATTCATAAACTATCATATTTTTGGTTGATGCAACATTGATAATGAACATGGATGCTCCTACATTATACACCCTAGGTAAGAAAACAAACATGTTCTCATGTTCTTATGACTTCTAAGAACTCTACTAAGGGTGTTCCCTATTTTCCATTATCTCATGCACTAATCCATGCCATATCTTCTATGTCTTTGCCTTTCCTTTATTCTAAATCTTTTGTATATTTCTTCCTTGTTGATTTTTTGACTTATATATCAACTAGTAATTCTATTTCCTCATACATTTACACAAGTTAAATATTTTCTACTCTATCATTCATATTATGGATACAAATCAACCACATTGAAAATAGATGATATTTATATACGCTCATGTAACCATATTTCATATGCATTCATCATAGTTTTTCTCGAAATTTTTCACATAAAAATCTTTTTGAATTTCATCTTATCATATGTCTCGTTTGGAAATATATCCTTTGGCATGCCTTCTGGGACTAAGTTTTCTCTTTGATACTTATGTTATTTTACTTTTTTATTGACACATTGGTTTTATTATGTTGTATGCCTTTCTAATTAGTCTCATACTTGTTTATGCACTTATCATATACATTATACAAAATATTATGAATGAACACTTTTATTTTGATAATTCTTCATGCCCCATAATTCCACATTTCCTATTATACTTGACACATAAATAATTTCAAATTGTATATTTCATGTACTTCTATTCGTCAAATTTTTATAAGTAAATTCAACTTACGTAAAACACTATCCCATGATTTTGGATTAGCTTCAATTAAACATCTCAAAAGATTACCTAGACTTCTATTCATTAGATCTATTTTTCCATGTGTCTAACGATGGTATGTTGAACTGAATTATAGTTTGGTATTCAAATTATTCCACAATGTACTCCAAAAATATCTAGTAAATTTTATTCATAAGCATTAGCAAAAAAAATTCTTAGAACCTTATAAGGTCCAATTTTCTTCATCTTCAACTTGTTGTATTCCTATTTAGGGAATATTTCTTTCCTGATATGTGAAACTAATATATCACCTACATCAAAATTCACTTCCATCCTTCTCATATCAACACTTCTTTTTCACTTACTTGAACTCAATTTTAGTTGTTGTTTGACTTGCTCAAGCAAATTTTACATAGTTGTAGCAAAATCCTCACCTTTTGCACTTCTTTTCTCCTACTAATCCAAGTTTATCAGCTCATAAATGCATCTTGGATGGATTCCATACATAATTTAGAATTGGATATAACTTGTACTTCTATTTAGATAATCATTATATGCAAATTGTTCTTGAGTTAATATTTAATCCTGTTATTTTGGATGGCCACTTACCAAACTTCTGATTGTGTTTCTAATACTCATATGGACTAATTTATTTTGACATTAAGTTTGAGGCTAAAAATATGAGATTAAAATTAAATTGGTCCCTATTTTATTCTAAATATGACTTTAAAAATGGCTAACAAACTTTGTATCCCTATCAGACACAATACTTTTAGGAAGCCCATACAATCTCACAACTTTTTAAAGAATAAGTTTACAATTTTAGTTGTATTACTTGGTTTTGTACAAGGTATAATGTTTGTCATCTTATAAAACCTATCAACCAAAGATATAATCATTACCTTTTTGTGTCTTTAGATATCCAAGCACAAAGTCCATACTCATTGAATCTATGACCTACTAGGAATAGGAAATGTTTGATATATACCTGAATTTTGACTTTATCCTTTAGCATTATGACATATTATACTCCTTTATACAAACCTATTCACATCAGCTTGCATTCTTGGCACATAATGGTATACACTCGATTGAGCAAGTGTCTTTATTTATCTAATGTATCACACCAAGCTTCCACTATGTTTAATCTTTATTATATATTCTCTCATTGACCCTCTAGGTATGCATAGTTGAATTCCCTTGAATAATAGTCCTTCCTAAAGCATATAGTCCATCCATATAATTCTATCTCTACTTAATAGATTATCACACATTACATAATCCTCCTTGAAATTATTATCTTCTTTACATATAAGTATTTTAATGCATCAAAACCTAAGATGTCCACTTGTAAGTCTTACATAATCAGATTTATCCTACTTAATGCATCTACAACTTTGTTAGATTGTCCACTTTTATGATAGATAAAAAATTGTAAAAATTCAATCCATTTCATATTACTTTTACATAGTTTATTTTGAATACTAATGAATTGTAAGGCTTGGTTATTTATATATGATACAAACTCTTTAAGCATAAAATAGTGCCTCTATTTATTTAAGGATTAGATAATGATGTAGAACTCTTGATCATATGCTAAGTACTCTTTTCTCCTCATTAATTTTCTTTATGAAGTAGGCAATTGGTTTACCCTCTTGGATTAATAGAACCCCAATATCAATCCCAATAGAATCATGCTCTACTTAGAAAAATTTACTAAAATTAGGCAAAGCTAATATTGGATTCTCTATGATATTTTTTTTAGAAACTAAAAACTTGTCTCAGTTGCCTCAATCCATTGAAATGATTTTTTGTTTCCTTTGATAGTTTACACTATTGGATCACAAATTCCACTATAATTCCTTATAAAATTTCTATAAAAACTATCCAAGCCATGGAAACCTCTTACATCAAATACACTCTTTGGACTAGGCCATTTTATTATGACTTTGACCTTCTCTTTGTCCATATTCAAACCCCCTTGGGAAATGACAAGTGCCAACTAGATAAATTATGTATTCATGAAGGTACACTTCTTGAGATTCATTAGTAACTTTTATTTTTGAAACTTAATTTAAGACCATTCTCAAATGTTTAATATGTTCCTCATTTGACTAGATATGAATTAGACTATCATCCAGGTAAACAATGATAAATTTACTGGTGAAATCCTTAAACACCTCAATCATGTGCCTCATGAAGGTGCTTAGAGAATTAGTCAGTCCAAATGGCATTACAAGCCATTCATATATTCCATAATTAGTCTTAAAAGTTATCTTCCATTAATATCCCTACTTGATTCTAAGTTGATGATAACCGATTTTCAATTCTATCTTAGAGAAATATCTTACACCACTTAAATGATCTAATAGATCATAAATTCTTGACAAAGGAAATCTATATGTGATTGTAATCTTATTTTTGGATTTTAAATCAGTTCACATTCTCCATCCTCCATCTTCTTTATGATATAAAACCATTGGAATAGTACAAGGACTTAAAATTTATCTGATTAGGCCTTTGTCCAAAAATTCTTATACTTTTTTCTTTATCAACTCATTATCTTTTGGTGTCATTATCTAACTACCTTATTTGGTAGACTGGCTTGTGAAATGAGATCTATATGGTGGCTAATAATTCTCATTGGAGGTAGTTCATTAGGCAAGTCATCCACAACAATATCAACAATAATCATTCAATAAATTTTGTGGTTGTAACAACTATTCTAGGCTATCCAACCAATGGATAACTTACCTCTTCTTTTCTAATTTATTTTAATAACCCTTTTCCATTTATTATCATCACCTTAGGATTGTCTTATAGTATTGCGTTCTAATTTTTTAATGGTATGAGTGTGTGATTCTTTCCATCTTTCTCAAAGTTATAAGTATTACTTATCCCATCATTTATATATTTCTTATCAAATTACTAAGTTTTATCTAATAGGACATGGCAGATACCCATGGTCATGACATCACATAACACCTCATCTTTATAGCTGCCTATTTTAAATTCAACTTTACATTGTTCATTTACAAAGACTTGGTGTCCTTTTTGCAATTATGACACCTTATAAGGAGTGGGGTGTGTTACCCTTATAAATATTAATTTTTGAACCATTTATGATGATACAAGATTATCAGTACTTCCACTATCTATAGTTACCTTGAAGCACTTACCTTTTGACTTGCAAGTGGTTATAAACAATGTCTTCATTTGTTCAGGTTATTTGATCTCCTAGTTACACTTGAGCAATACCCTATTCATAAGTAAAGACTCTTCAAATTCAATTTATTATTCATAATAATGTGATATCATACTCTCCTCATCATCTTGGACAATTTAACCATCACCTGGACTTGTTTAAGGATTCTATAGGAAGTCATTCGACCTATGTCCATACTTGTTGCATTTGAAACAAATACCTATAAATCTTCTTCCTCTACCTCTTTTGAAAGGTCTTCTATAGTTGAATGAGTAACCACCTCTTATGGTTTGACTATGACTTTGTGAACATATATCTTCTTCATTATGAATCAATATTTGAATCCTTCTACCATGATTTCCTTTGCCTCTAAACATTTTGCCTCTACCTTTTGAATGTTGAATCTCTTTCCTAGATAATTTCACATCTACTTTAACTTAAAATTTCTATGCCTCCTTAATTAATATTGGTGATATAATCTTGATTGCATCTTTGGTGTTGAACCTTAACCCATTGATATATCTATCCACTTTTTTTAATATTTTCTTTCTATATGTTGATTTGACGGTTAGCTTGTATAACTCCTCTATGTAGTCTTTGTGTGTATCTCCTTTTGCCTTAAGTTTTTAAGAATATTGAAGAGATTAGTTTGGTATTATTTTGACATGAATTTGCCTTTAAACTTAACCACCATTATGTCCCAAATATCAATATTTGATTTACCTTTCCTTCTCCTCTCATCCTGAAGTCCATCTCACCAAAGGGATGCACATCCTTTTAGTCTTGTATTGATAAAATTGAACCTTTGTCATCACCCACTCCCTAATACTCAAATTACTTGTCTTTGAAATTGATCTAGTCAATAGACTCCTATACATTCAAGATACCTTAATACATAGGTACTTCTAACTTGGGCTTGGAGATGACTCCCATAACTACTCTAATATGTCTCTCTTTGCCCCTTTCTTCTCCTCCTTATTCTACCACTTCTTATTAAGGCCTTTCATCCTATCTATCACTAACATATATTATATAAATTCCTCTTATCTGAGTGAGCTCCATGTCTTATAAGTGATATTTTATATTCTTCATCTCCTCAAGCAATACATCTTGAATAGGTTGTCTCTTTTGATCTCTTATAACTCTTGCTCTAGTTTCCACCTTTATAAGCCTCTAATTTAAAACTTATTATTACTTTATTGAATGATATATTAATTAACTTTAGGAAATCTAATACTGATATCTTTTACCATTATGGTGTAAGGCTATCCTTAAAATTTTATATCCCTCAATTAACTATGTTGATGTACAAACTTGTAACCTTCTTTTTTATGTCTATTTATTATTTATATTATAATTTAATAGAATAATACCACTTTAGAATAATTAAAATATCTTAAAAAATTAATTTATATGATACACTAACTCATCACATTTATTTATATATTTAGCCTAGCTTAGAAATGCAAAAAAAAATGCAACATAAAGTTTTCGAGGCATAGGAATTAGGCCTATAGACTATGTTTTTGATATAACTTCCTTTAAATATGTAAAAAAAACTCTTAACCAACTTTTAACACCATTATAATATCTTAAAACACCATTCTTCCAAGTTTTATTAATTTTGAAAGGCTAAATATCAAATATATAGTGATTTTTCTTCCCAAAACACTAGTAGGCTTGTACCAAGGTTGAGAGCACTTAAAAATGCATAAATTGAGATTTTGAGATTATTTATAGATATAAAACGTAGTGTTGGTCTAAACAACCATTTGTATTTCTTTTGTATCGCTTGAAATCCTTCAAAAAGCTATAAAAGTATTAAAAATATAAATTTTGCTTGGTTGTAGGTGCACTTTCAAGACTGTATCACTAAAAATAGTGTTGTCAAAACATGAAACTTAATAAAAATCAAAAGGAGTGAAATAAAACATTGGACACCATCAGAAAACATTCACTTATGTGTTTTTTCGAACATGAAATTGAATAATTGATCACAATCATCTTTATTCATATATACTTGGAAATTGACATTTAGACCCTATAGACCATCATAGAATACACCAATAACCACCTTTAACTTGAACATTAATCTTCTCTTCATAAGTTTTTATCCCATTTTTTTTATAATTAAATTTTTATCATATTGTTATAGGAGGTTTAATCTTAGTATATTCTTGTTTTATGAAACAAACATCTCTCAACGATTATAAGACTCATCCAAATATGTCTAATTTGGCCTTCCACCTACCTTGCATAAACCTTGATTGGGTTTTAGGTAGATTAAAAATGAGTTTAAATATTTTAAAACATTAAAACATATATTTTGACCTTTAGGACCCCTTATAAAAGTATCTAATCCTTTTCTATATACCGAAAGGGTGTCAATCCCGTTATAACTTTACAATCAAATTTAAATTTTTAAATTTCCTTGTTTTGGCAAGAAAATCAAAAACACCTTTAAAAAACCTAAAATTGACCAACAAATCCTATAAAATTCTTCTTATTGATAAATAATGACTATTATACCACCTATGACCAAAAACAAACAAATTTTAACTACTTACAAGCATGCACCTATATCAACCATGCTCGTGCCACTCTATTTATTTTTTAATCATGAGGAACTTTAAGACGTACTCAATCAAACTTACAAGGAGCATTAACCTAATGTCCCATAATAGTATGAATATGGTCTACCTTGAGGGTAATGTTATTATCCTACACTTGAATATGTATTATTACATTAGTTAAGATAAATATTTTACTAACAATAAGAGAAGTAATGTCTAAGTAGTCTTTATTAAATATATTTGCATTATTTTAATTATAAAGAGTAAAAATAATATGAATTAAAAAAATATTTCATACTTTCCTATATCTTGCAGGGAAGAGAGCCAAGACCCCTAAGAGGGTAATGCTCTAATAAAAAGGCTTTAGGCTAAAGTCTTAAAAATGGAATGAATCCATCACCATGCATCCTAAGCTCTAGAATATGTGTTTTATAGATGCAGAATGGTGATAAACATGGCATCTAGGAGAGGGAATCCAAATTTGAAAATTTATATTTTCCATACAGATACCTTGGTAAAGGATGCACTAGGTAGAAATGGATATTTTGTGTTCCACCATAACTAAGCAGATAGTTTGGAATACCATATTCCAAAAGGAGGTGTATGTGTTAATATTCTAATGTTTATTGACCATTTCCCAAGGATCACTATTGGTAAAGAGCCATTGATAACAAATCTGGGGTTGATAATCTTTTAACCACTTGGGAGACCTTTTAACACCAATTTTGTACAAATAAAAATATATAGTAGCCATTTGGATCTTAGAAATGGACTCAAAATATTAATAATTTAACCTAAATTTGATGTTTAAATTAGGTGAGCTAAGCCAAGATCTAGATTTATTATCAAAGATAACCCCTATAACTCTAATACCTTTATGAAATAGTTGAGTTTATTTTAGTCTAGGGATTTCTACCAAGTGTTTGTCATTGATAGTAATCACCAAAGACCACCAAATGGAACGAGTGTTAATAGAGGTACCATACCAAAAAACATCCCATTTTCCCCTTAGCTATGGCTTAAATATTTTTCAAGTCTTTCATATGATTTTGACCACAAAATTACCTATAAATTTGACTAGATTGAGATAAAGAGTAAAGTCTAGAACCTAAAGATTATTTCTAAATTCTACCAAACTTTTCTGCCAAACTTTTTTGCCAAAGGGACATTTGGATGAAACGCAGTGTTTGAGGAGAAATTTACAAGATTTTATCCCTTTAATCATTATAACAATCCATTTAACATAGAGGGAGATACCCTGATTACCATTATCAACAAGACCTAATCCTCTAACTTCTCTCATTTGAGAACAAATATCCAAGTTAACTATGTGAAAACCTTTATTGCATTCATAATTAACTAAAGTTATAATTTGAGAAGATTTTTTGAGATTCTTTTAGTTTTTTTTTTTAAATATCCTAGCACGAGGAGTAGTTAGCATGAGTGGCTATAATAAATTTTGATCTATTCTAACAAAAATTATCCAAGGAGATAGGTTTTTCAATTCAATAGGATAATTTCTTTTCCACTTTGATAATTACATAGTTACATAAATAAGCTTGATAAGCCATAAAATAAAAAGGAATACCCATAATTTTCAACATATCTCCATAGGAAATCAACTTCCACTAATAAACCTCAAGCCAACTAGGTGGAGGACCATGACATTATCTATGTCTTTGAGTCTTGGCTGACTGAATGTTGGAGTTAGAAGCCCAAAAAATATTTGTAAGCATTCTACATCATTGTGAACAACTTATTCTTCCTCCTAAAGAGCCAAGAAAGAGTCAGCAGTGAAATTCCAATTAATGACATAGAAGTGGAGTGCCATGCGGTGGTTGATTCCTTTGACAAGACCTATGGAGGCATGATTTTCAAACAAATAGCCAAAACCCTCAACAACAATGTATAAAAGGAGGGGGAAAGTTGGAAACCCTTTTTGATAAAGGGTAAAATACCAAAACTCTTAGATTGGTGGCCATTAATGGTGAGACAAGCTGAGGCATCTTGGAAGAAGGGTTGAATAGAGTCAATGAACCTAGGACCAAACCCTAGATCTTGTAGCATAGCTAAAATAAAGGTCCATTAAATTATATTGTTTGGTAATAATTTGAGGGTCTCCAACTCTAGGAAAGGACGTGATATTATATTTATTAATGATGTTCCATATAGAACCCTTGGTCAAAGATTCGAAATAGAATTTATGAACATTAGGCCCCACACAGGCCTAGGAAACACGATAGAACTCACTCAGAAAGCCATCAATACATGGGGCTTTATCTTGAGCCATACTAATAATATCTTGATGAACATCCTCAAAATAAATATGTTTATCACATACCATTTTGTGTATATATAAGAGTCTACATGAGACAACATAAATGCATTTATTCACTGAAATTTGTTGAGCACCAATGTAAAAAAAATAGGGCATAAATTTTATATTTTTTGATCAATAACATATGGTAAAAATTCTCTCTCATATTAGTAGATGGAGCTAGTTTTATTGGAAACAAATAAAATGAACGAAATGAAAATATTTACAATAAGAATGTTGTATTTGAAATTATTACACACTTAACCTAAACGTATAAGAAAGTGATGTGAATGACAATGAAGAGGAAAATAAAAAATGTAAGGAAAGAGAAAGGAAAAAATGAAAAACAGGACAAAATAATCACACCAAATTAAATTAAATTCATAAAAATGCTTGAACAATATGAAATCTGAAATTATCAATAATTGAAACTTTTATCATTATAATGAAATGAGAAAGAGATATTTCAAACATAGAAATAAAATACATGCACTCTAGAGCTTAAATGAAACACTAAGTTTTATCGTCAGCTTCACTCGGGTTTCTTTGATTCAAAGTCCTTAACGCATATTTCAATGAATTTTTACATTAGGAATATTTCAATTTACAATCGTCTAACAATAGCATTTTCATAGAATAGAAAGAAAGATAATAAAAAGAAATGAAAAATACAGGTATACCATTTAATCAAAATATTTAGTGGCACAAAGTCAATGCCTAATCCTACACCAAGGTGTTATTCAGAGGTATTTTGAACTTATTGTTCGTGTGAATCACATAAACTTATATGAAAATAATTTAAAGTGAAGGGATAGAAGTTGGTAGATTTTATTTTCTGTTATGTAAGGAAATTTCTGATTCTACATTTATAAATACTAAACTTCACCTTTAGCTTACTTCGCATATGTTAATTTTAGGATTGCGACAAAGTTTGCAGTGATAGTATATTATTGATTCTTACAATTACTAATAATTGTAATATGCAAGGAATATATTTATATGATATAAATCTATTGATTTTCATGGCGATACTTTGATAGATGTGTTCGGTCTTACTTCAAGATTGACGATTATGTTAGAAGGTATCATGTCAATGTATGGTAAAAAAATTTCGTATTGTTGTTTAGCACAGAATAGAGCATGGTCAAAATGAAATAAAGATCAACCAGAAAAATGCCATTTATTAAAGTCTGTTATTTTTTTAAATCATTATAAATTGATTATCTATACAAGAGAACAAGTACTTCGAAAGACTTACATTATATATGTTGTTCTCACAAACTTATACTGAACCCTACATCTTAATTATATATTCTAAATATTATCATTAGTGTGTTTCTAGCTTCTTTCCATATTTGAAATTCCAAATTGATTTGATCTTTATATGATGTGTTCTCTTAATACAAGCTATAATGTTGTTATATAAATATTATGATTAACGTTTTGATTTGTATGGTGTTAGGATATAATATAAATAAACTTTTTGAGTTGGAATTTATAAAAAATTCTTTGCTCTTCCTTTAAATTATAATGGTATAATAATGGATTATGTTTTTGTTTTTTGTTTTTTATTTTTTATTTTTTATTTTTTTAATTTATTAGTATGCGGAAATGAATTTTGTATAATAGTGTGAGTGTATTAACATTTAATTATTTTGGAATCGATATTATAAAAAAAATTATACTACTTTTAATATATTTATTTGATATATGTGACACGAAAATTATAATTTTGTTGTGATAATTTTGTTTACTTAAAAATTAAAATAAGTCTATAATTATTTAATAATATGATGGATAAAAATTTTATGATAATTTTATGTATATACCATGTTGGAATATATGATGGGTGAATAAAAAATTTATAGTAATTTTATTTAAAATTTAATTAATTTTAATATAAAAAACTATACATATATTATATTACAAATATACATAATGGATATCATTCTCAAACACCTATATCATATTAAATTGTAAATACCTTATAATGATATTTATCGATATATTATACATAAACTTATCTAAAATATATATGATAATTAAATTAACATTTGAAAAATAATTTAAACATTTAACTAATAAATATAATTTAAATAATTAACTTAATAAATATTATTTAAATAATTAACTTAATAAATATTATTTAAATAATTAACTAATAGATAAGCAAAATGGACCATCAAATTTATGTTTTCTTGGGAGTCAAAATCTTTTCCATACCACAATTAATTTAAAGTAAAATACCAAAATTAAATTAAAGTAATAAAACTCTAAAGAGGAGATTCCTCCTGTGTATTGCAATTTAATAATCATTCGGCATCCTAAGATATCAAGAAAATGACAATAGCAATCTATTGAAACGAAGGAACGAAACTTGATAACTGAAGCTAGACCATTATTCTCATCTGGCCCGTTCAAGACAAGATGTCATATTTCTTATGAAGACTTGTGTAAAATCTTCTCTACCATGCTTCAACTTTTTTCCTCCGAATCCTACTCTGATTCCAACACTAGTAAGCTTGACAACTGTAAATACCGTAATTCATCCTCCCAATCGCCCCGCTGCGTACTACTGCAGATTCCCTCCGTTCCTTGATCGACACCAACTGCAAAACTCTCAGCTTGCTCCAAATTATTACGGAGACAAGACATTTGTTCAAAAAAAAATATTAGTGCTTGTCTCTAAGTATTCAATTCTGAAATCTTCGGGAAAATTGCATGTACAGGATAGCAGATGAGAGTGTGGAAAGGCAGGTGATTCAAATATAATAAACTTTCGCAGCCATTCAATTCTTTTTCATGTAAAGGTTATATATACATGCTCATCCTAACCTAATCAACACAAGCACTGAAGATTTGCTGTTAGTCATCAGTGATCCCATCAAAATTGGTAGGTCTCCTTGCTGCTCTAAAGATTCTCCCCTCAACCATGGCCCCTGGACTGCAGGGGAGGATAAGATTTTGAGAGAATACATCACGATTCATGGCGAAGGTGAATGAGGATGTCTTCTTTAATTTTTGAAATGTGAGCATCTATACATTAAGTTACCTGTTTTCTTGGGGAGATAGCTATCCACCTTTGCCATAAATTGTGATATATTCCCTGCAAATCATATCCTCCCCTTTCTTGGGGAGAGATCGCCATCCACCTTCACCATGAATCGTATGTATTCCCTCTAAATCATATCCTCCCCTGCAGTCCAGGCCCCCCGGTTGAGGAGAGAATCTCTAGAGCAGCAAGGAGACCTTCCCATTTTTGATGGGATCACTGATGACTAACAGCAAACTTCAACGATTGTGTTGATTAGGCTAGGATGAGCATGTACATATAAGAACAATTGATTGTAGGGTAGTGAGTCACGGGACGCACGTCAATATTATTTTATAGAAAAATCGTTTTCGTGAGTCGCAAATAGTCTTCCACTTGATGCTACAAGGACAACCTATAAATTTGTCTCTAAATTTTTATTCAAAATCTTCTACAAAAGATGGTATTTCTTTGGAAACAAATCTAAAATCATTCCCCCTGGTCAAAACGGATGGAGAAATTTATGATAAGGGACAGGGTTTGGTAAATTGACGTCCGAGCGGTTTCCCAGTGAGGTGATACAATTTTTGAATACGCAGTTGGCAGCTTCCTATTTGTCAACAATGATATGATACCAGGAAAGCGCCGCTGCCTTTCCTAAATAAAATTTCACCGTTTGATTTGACACAAATGAGAAATTATGCACAGTACAAAATAGGTTTTATAGATCCACGCCATAACAAAATAGGTTTTACAACCAAATGTTTATAGTACATTATCTAACAATTATTACTTAAAATGTAAATGATCTAAAAAAACGGTAATGGTGGTGGTGGTCCATTAACAATGATTAAATTTATTGTTTTTCTTTCTTCTAATAATAAATGTTTATAATACTTGTATATTGATTGGGTGCCCTTATTATATAATTATTATTAAAAATATAAATATTTTACAAAATAAATAATATGAATCTATATATTTATTATTATTATTTTTTATTAAAACATATATTATATTTACTAAAAAAAGAAATAGTGTACAAGTTTGCTAAAACAGCGTGTGGTATGAGAGCATACTTTGAAACAACAATAAAAATATATTGGGTGGAAAAAGAACCTCGAATCAAAACTTTAGTTAAACCATTACAATTGTAAAGACATTAGTGATATAAGATAAAAGGAATAACACCCAACATTAAGTAACATGTGCCACGAGCACCATCGAAGGAGGAGGAGGAGGCAGTGGGCTATCAGGATTGTCTCCCTAGCCTCCCCCATGAAGGGGAGAAATATCAAGTATACTCTAGCTATCTTCTTATTTTCTCCTCCTTCTTCACCTTCCTCAATCTATGAATAAGGGATGAGATTGTAAGTACCAATTTCGGGAACTTCACCTAAGAATCCCCACATAGTGGACTAAACACAATGTGACCATAATTAGCATGGGGTAAAGGCCACCCTGGATACCCCACAGACAGAGAAAATCTCTGACTAAGAGGAGGTGGAGGGGTAGAGAAAGCCATGTGACTTCGAGACCTTCGATGCCCACAACCATGCTCAAATTACTCTTTCTCTCTATTCTAGTAACCATGAGGAACCTTAGGAGTTACTCTGTTGATAGTGTAAGGAATATTATCCCAATGGCCCATAAGAATACAAAAATGTTCAACCTTGAGGGAAACTCTATTAGCATGTACTTGAATATGTAACATTACATTAAATTTAATAGATATTTGTTTAGTAACATAAGAAACATTTTCTAAGCATTCTTCATTAAATGTATTTCCATTCCTATCTTTCCAAAGAGAAAAGAATTTAAATTCAAAAAAATTGTCATATTTGATTATATCTTACGTGGAAGAGAGTCGAGTCCCCTGAGAGGGTAATGTTCCCACAAAAAGGCTCCACCTAAAAGGATTAAAAACAAAATCAATCCATGTCTACGCATCTTGACCTCTAGCACAAAACTAGAATATGTGTTCTAAATAGTCAAACTATCCATAAATAGGGTATTTGGGAGAGGGAATCCCCATTTCAAGATATTTATTTCCCATAAGAAGACCTTGGTAAAGGATGCACCATACAAAAATGTCTTATTTGGGCTCCACCAAAGATTACCAAATAGTTTGGAACCTCTTATTCAAAAAGGAGGTAGAGTTGTTAGTATTTTGATGTTTATTTAGAATATCCCAAGGATTGTCGATCTAAGATATCCATTGTATACCAAGTTAGGGTTGATATCAAAGCATGGAGCAAAAATAGCTCAATTATAGTATGTTCACCCCTTGGTAGACACTTTAACAACATTTTTTTACAAATCATAATCTAGATCCACCATCTAGATCTCAGAAATAGACTTAAAATCTTGAGCATTTAACCTGAATTTCATATTTAGCTCATGCAAGCTAAGCTAATATCTAGAAAAACTGTCAAAGATATCCCATAGAAATTTAATACATCTACAAAAAAAATTGAGATCTTTAAGTCTAAGTATTTCTGCCAAGGGTTTCTTACTAATGGTATCACCCATGACCACCAAATGGAATGAATGTCAATAGAGAGACTGGAATGAAAACAATCCCATATCCACATTAGCCATAGCTTAATTATTTCTCAAGCCTTCCATATGATTTTTAACAGAAAAGTAGTTGTAACTTTGACTGGGAGTAGGGTAATGAACAAAATATAGAACCCCAAATTCTACCAAAGTTTTCATCTAAAGGCACATTCAAATGAAATGAAATGTTAGAGGATAATTTTACAAGCCTCTTGCCCTTCAATTTATCCAAAAATACATTTGGAATAGAGGGTGAGATCTTACTTAAAAACAACAAGACGTAATCCTCCAACTTCTCTTAGCCACCAATAAATATCCTAGGCAGGTCTGTGAAAACCTTTATTGCCTTCAAAATTAGCCCAAATAAATATCTAAGTAGATTTTTTAGTTTCTTCTAGGTTACTTTGGAAGGAGCCAAACAAAAGGAGTAGTAAACATGAGTGGCAGAAATAACTTTCAAAAAAATATAAAATTTGCTAGTGAAAGAGAGGGGTTTGGTTTAATCCAACATGATAAATTATTTTCCACTTTGAGAATTACATAGTTCTATAAACTAACTTGATAAATTTGAAAATAAAAAGGAATGCCCAAGAATTTAAACATCTCTCTATTATCAATCCACTTCCATTGATAAACGTCAATCCAACTAGGTAGAGGATCATAAAATTGTTTGTAAGTTTATGTCTTGGCCCACTATGCTTTAGAGCTAAAGGCTAAACAAAAGGTCTCTAAGCATTCCATAGCATTATGAAAAACTTCTTATTCCTCTTGAAGAGTAAAATTAGAGTTGTCAACAAAAAAATTTCATTTATGATTTGGAAGTGGGATGTCATGTAGACATTGATTCATTTGACAAAACCTTTGGAGGCATAATCTCAAAATAAATATTCAAATGCCTCAGAAATAACAGTATACAAGGAGGGGAAAGAGGACAACTTTGTCTTATAGAGATAAAAATACCAAAACCTTCCAATTGGTGGACATTAATGGTGAAATAAGTTGAGGCACCTTGGAAGATTGTTTAAATAGATAGAATGAACATAGGGCCAAACCCCTGAGGTTATAGCATGGCTAAAATAAGTGACCATTCAATTCTATCATAATCTATTTCTAAGTTTATTTTAATGAGTATAAATATTTTTTTAGAAACATGAGATCCTTCCATTCCTTCCCACACAACACTAATATAATCCATAATGTATCTTCCTTGGATGAAACCAATTTTCTCATGTCTAAAAATTAGGAGGATGATATGTCTAATTATAAGGTCCAAATATTTAGTAATTATCTTATAGGATATAGTTATAAGGTTTATAAGTATCGAATTGGTAATAATATCAAGGTCCCTAGCTTTGGTAATGAACTTAATAATGACTTTATTAATGATTTTTCATAGAGAACACTTGGTTAAAGCTTACAAATAGATTTTGTGAAGATCAAGTCCTACATAGTCGAAGAGGGATGTATATAAATCAGAAGGGAATCCATCAATACCTTAGGATTTATCTTGAGCCATACCAATGGAAACTTGATGAACATCCTCAATATAAATATTATTATCACATCCCCACTTTTATATATGTGAGAACCTACAAGAGACAAAATCAATGAATTTATTCATTTCCATTTGTTGAGCATCAATAAAGGGTTAATCTCAAAATTCTTGTTTATAGTGTTTAATAAAATCTTGAAGAATGTCTAGGAGATGAGTAATGAACTCACCTACTTCCTTAATATATTTTATTTGAATAGCTAAGTTAAGAGATCTTAATTTACTAAAACAACTTGAGCAAGAGATTTGGTCCCAAATTTTAAGCCAATGGATGTGAGCTCTAGTCTAAGCACCATGGGCTTGATGACATTTTGCTATCTAGATCTAATGTCTTAATTGTACCTCTTTATTTTATAGAAAATAATCAAAGGGAGCATGTTCCATCTTATAGGAGACAAAACTTAATTCCCTCATAGAGGCTAAATTAGCTCTCTTCCTAGTCAAAGTCAATTATTTTCTTAAAAAACAAAGGAAAGTGCTAGTATGAGTGATGGTTGTTCCCACTGATCAATCTACCTAGTATCTCTAGAGGGATAGGAGACCAGGTTCCACACGTGATTTATATGAGTAAGGTTCTGAGCATGATACAAATAGGTTTTTTGAGATAAAACTAATTATTATAGTATTTAACTAGAGGAGCTAACCATTCTATAAAAATGTAGATTTATTGGTGGTTAGATAGAATGACATCTAGAATCACACTAACAAGTCTATAATATTTTTAAATAAAGGAGAAAATATTTCTCTCTTAAATAAGAGCCCTTCGAAGTATTTTAAGTACTCTTTCATTACTTTTTGAAATTTTAGATAGGTGAAGCTAGGTGTGTGAGAGGATGACCTTTTGTGATGGTTTGGGTCATAAAATAATAGCTTATTCGGAAAGTATAACTAGGATTCCCTCTTACTAGCATATCATCTCATGGATAGGATTCCTTATTTATATTTAGAGGATTCAGTCATGTTAAAATATCCATAAAGGATCTAGTGGGCCATAGGTGTGATCACAAAAATCCAAGAAGGGAGGTTAGATCAAGTGCTATAAAAAGTAACAAAACTTTAATAAAACACACTAACACTTACAATCTTAGATCATAGGTGGTGATATTAGTAAAAAATCCAAACAAAAAACATAACTAAATTGCAAAAGACACACAATGTTTTACCTTCCTTGAAGCTCCAAATGCATTATTGAGTGGCTTGCTCAGTTTGTGTTCATGAAATCTTTGGCAAATGAAGCTTGTTGGATCATTGGCACTATGGTTTATTTTAGATTGATGTATCTTGGCTCAAGATTTTGGAATTATAATAGTAATTTCAAGGTAATTTTGGCATTAAAACACTAAATCAAATGGATTTTCTCTTCGAAATTTACATTATAAATTTGGCTTATGAAAGCTTAAAATTCACTAGGCATGGCATTGTATTTATATTAAATGGATCTAAACCCAACCCAAGGTGAGTCAAGGTGCATTTTAAACATGGAATGGGTTCTAACCTAACCTAAATGAGTTAGTGTAACCCCAGTAGAGTTAAAATGTGTCAATTACTCATGATTTGCAATGAATATGCATGGGTCTCCAAAAATAGATATTTTGAGATATTTTTCAAAGGCTTGATAACATGCAAAAGGTAATCATGAAAATCTAGGATATTTCATATTTTTTAATTTCCTTTTTTAGTAATTCACTAATTGCATATGGATAATTCAATAGGCATTTAATTTGTTTTATCTTATTAATTTATTATGATTAGCCATTTAGCTCTTTCAAGATTTGATTTATGTTCATGTGCCCCACTTAATAGGTCCATAGGCCAAACTTATTGTTTTGATGTTGAATGATGATTAGGTATGAATCAGTGAGAGGTTATTATTGCATATGATAGGGAACCCCAATTAGGGATGTCTTAATGTGATTCTAAGCTTTGACAAATGATACACAAGCAAATTTGGGATTTTTGGTGATTCTTAGGATTAATTTTCAATGGTTTTTAGGAATCGATCTAAAGTCTGATAGAAAGCCAGTTGTGGCCAATTTTAGGTGTCTATAGTTTGCCCCTATTTGGCAAGATGTTATAATCTATAGGCATAGTAATGTATTCTCAAATAATGAAATAGGCTGAAAAGAAGATAATGATTGAAAAAAATATCCAAACAATGTTTCGAAAGCCTATAATGATTCCACCTCAAGGGAGTGGCCAACATATATGATTGATGCGTGGTCCCTTGAAAATAAGCAAGAAGAAGAATGAAATTAACCCATGGGTGATATTAATCCAATTAATAAAATTCTTACATGTATTGATTTAAAAAGTAATGATTTGCCAAAAGGTGGTTATAATAAGTTACAAAGGTTAAAATATTGATTTTCCAAAAGGTGGTTATAATATGTTGTAATTGCATATGTCCCAATTATAACCATTAAGATGACCTGGATCAAAGAAAGATGTTTGATGGTGCCCCAATTGGGTAAATTAGCAAGAATCACTCAAGAATGTAACCTATTACACATATTAAAAATGAATAGACACAAGCATAGATGTAATGGTCTAATTACTGAAGAAGACACAAACAACCAGTCATACGAGGATGTGCAAAGTGATGAAAAAGATGAAAAGAAGAATAATAATTAATCATTGTGAATGATTCAGTTGTACCTACCAATGCGGATATGCTCATCCTTATTATCATTGATACAATTAAAATGGTCAATTGTTGATTTGATCAAGGAGAGTGGGATGATCTGCTAAGGTTACTAAGGAGAAACTTATATGGCACCATTGCTTGTAATACTCCCTGAGATGATTTTTTATATAGCACGTGACGTTGTACCTCATGATAGAACACCATGAGGTCTTTATCAAAATATGCATAAGGACTAGCTCCCAATCCAATAAATAATTGAAAACAATGCACTAATGATAAAAAAAGCATGATGATAATGTTGACGTATGAATATGGCTAGACATAAGAATAATGTGCAAGAAATCACCCAATGAACACATATAAACTGAGTCAAGGCATAATACTGAAAGAAAATAAATAACTAAGCAAACAAACACACAAAAAGACTGAATGTAAAAGTAAAAGAAAACATCCTAACAATGGATTTGCCCCAATATGGAGGATCAAGGATGATTGACTAGGCTTAGATAATATAAATGTTTTTGGATTTTAAAATTTTGTAATGTTTATATAATTTTGAGGTATCATAATTCATGAGATTGATAAAATACCACTCCTAAAATGATAAGATCATTAGATTAGGTTGCTTATAAAATATTGAGAGCATATGGAAAGGGGTACTGAGCTGACCTCAATGTGAATTCAGTGTTGCCTACATAGTCCCAAGATGGGACCTCAAATCACTATATTTCCACCCACATAAAATGATGGGAGAACTAACTAGGTCATAATAAATTACAAAATTGAAGCAAATGGCCAGGCAAATGAAAATAGTAATGGCAGGGTGATGCAACAATGCATGATAAAAGGTGTTGTTTATAATCTTACCATAGGTAGTTATAATTAGGAAATAATGACATAGGTCCATGATACTAGTTTGCCCATAGGTAGTTATAATTAGTAACATAAGGTAGACTAATGATTTTCCCATAGGTGATTATAATCAATAGCACCAGTCAAACATGAATGAAAGAAAACTGCTAGATCCAATATCACACTAATTTCATAGACTATAATTTAAACATAGAATTGTAAAACAATTGAAAATGGACTAGAATCCCCTTGTAGAAGGTGCAGGAAGAATTAAAATAAATAATATTAAAAAATGGGGGGGTATGATGGCTAAAAATAGGTTTTGGTATAATAGAGATGGCATGATAGGATGACATAGGTTATTGTTTATAACAATGATTGTATGAAGAATGGGTAAAATGGTAATATAATTTCCCCCAAGTTATAAGTTAAATGGTAGAATGAAAATGGCAAGGCAAATGGCAAATAAAAAGATATGGTTTTTGGCAAGGTAAAAGGCAAGGTATGGTTTTTTGCCAAGGTAAATGTTTTCTATTGTTCCTATTGATGTGGAGATATGGAGATGTGCATCTTAATCAACATACGATACAACTAGAATAGTCAATCATGTAAATTGATAGCCCACATCTCTTCTGAACAGCTACTCTATCAAGATTCAACTAAAGATTTAGATTCCAATAATGTTATTATGATCCTCATTGGTCATTGATTTTATTTCCTTCAAATGTTGAGATAAGGTATCTTTGTATCCCCTGAAAAGGAATGTGTATCCAAGAATGGTAAATATAGATAAATAATAGATGATGGGTCTGATTTGTCAATGTATACGTAGATTATAACGGAATGTATAATGGTTGGGAAATAAATGAAGATTAGGGTTTTTACGGATGCACATTATTTTATATTCTAGATTTGACATAATTTTGGTTGTAGTAGGGTCGAAGACTTTTAAACATGCTCTCAATAAGACCACCATATTTTTCTATTTTTTTTGGCCTCAGAGTAGCTACCATCTAATTATGCTATAGATTGGAAGTTATACTGATTTTGTCTTTGATAATGTCTTTATCAAGAAATGAAGGATTATTGTACTCAACTATTGGTGCCTTAAATAGGTTTTTATGAATAAAGTTTTCTTGGTTATCCCATAACACCTCCAAGAAGGTTTCACTAAAGAACATTGACTTTCGAATTTGATTGTCTTCTAATGCCTCTAAAAATATTTCACTAGAAGATGCTAAGTTTAAACTTTGATTATACCCTAACACCTTCACAAATATTTCACTAAGAGATTATTCTTTTTCTCCATGAATTTGGTCTTGGTTGCCTTGATATTCTTCAACTAATATGTCATCATGGATGTAGTTCAAAAAGGTGTGATTTTATCTATCTTAATCGACACTTATGGGAGGTGAAATGTCAATATAATGGTTATGTTGGTTGGTGGCAATGGCATGTGGAATGGTAACTAAATGGGGAGAGGAAGTAAAATCCTCATAGAAGATATGAGGAGAAATTGTGTTAAAGATAAAGTAATCATCCTTAAAAACTATGGAAAGATAAAAAATTTATTCAAACTAATTTGCAAGGCATTCATATACAATGTTAGAATAGCCATGAACATATATTGATTCTGAAGTTGAATCTAGCTTAATGGACTTTTAATCTATTTTTGAGATTGATGTTAATTCTCTTCTAATTCTAAATATTATGTTGGTTCAAAAAATAGAACCTGACTCTAATTTTGATTCTTTATCTAGAGTGGATGTTGCTACAATGATGTTTTGTTGAATTTTTATAATGGGACAAGTAACAACATGTGATGACATAATGAACTCCACAGAGACTAATATGTCAAAGTGATATTCCTCAATGAGGGGAAAAAGGTCAAGAGACAACTCCTTAGAGACTATATTATCAAAGGGAAGATATTTAATAATAGTATAATGGTGAGGTAATGATTTTCCCAAAGGTAGTTATAATCATTAAGAAATGACTTAGCAAAGACTGACTTATAAGAGTGAGATTCCTTGATCATGGATAAAGGATCAAATGTTGATTCATTATAGGTTGACTTGTCACAAATGGGTAGTTCAACAAAAACATCATGAATTGATTGGTTTCCTTGGCCTTGGTTTATAATCAATTGTAAAATACTAGTTTTGATTACATCTTGGTCTAAGAATGATTGGATCAATTAGAGATGTAATAATTAGTTTGGTTGGGGATAAATAGTTGGTAGGGGTTTTATAAAGTGTGGAATGGTTGGAAATGGATTAATAGTGGCCAATGATTGAATAATTATAGGATTAATAAAGCTTACTTTATTTCCTAAGATGGTAACTATGACCCATCAAGTTGTGATTGGTTAACTTGGTTAGAATGAATTACCATACATAGAAGGACCTGGAATGGTAATGGCAGGGCATTAAAAATCTTGGTTTTCACATAAACTAAAGGATGGGGTATTTTTATATAAATGTTATGGCATTGAGGAGCTTGGTTTCTTACACAAACCAATGGATGAGGTCCTAGTATAGTAATGGTAGGGCATCATGGAGCATGGTTGCTATCATGAGCCAAAGGATGAGGTCTTGGTATAGAAATGGTAGGGCATTATGAAGCTTGGTTTTTATTCTGATCAAAAGGATGATGTCCTAGAATAAAAAGGGTGGTCTTTAGATGTTGTGGAGCTTGGTGGCTCACATAATCTAAAGGAGGGTTAATGGTATAGGTGGATAAATGGATGTCATGATTGGTGAGAGGTAAAACATCATATAGTAATAGGCTTAAAAAAGGTGTCACCATGTGATGATCTTGGGAATATTGGCTTTGATCCCTAAATTAAGGATTGTAAGGAGGATAATAATCCATCTCATGAACCACTTCTTCACAATAGGGGTATCAAAAAAAGTTAATTTGTGCAACTATTCTATCATAACCTAGATTGTACCTATTTCCACCATAAGTGTAATGATACATATCCACATCAATGATTAAATCTCTAAAAAAATTATTAAATATATAAAAACTCTTTAAAACATTGTCCAAAGGACAGATGGTTTAAAACTGGTCTAATTTGGTCAAATGATCGACTTGTATCTCCAAAATGGTATATGCTAAAACTTGGTACAAAATAATCTAACATCAAATTTTTAACATCAAATGTCTCACACAAAAGGTCAAGTGCACAAATAAAAATTGGCATACCAAACTCTAGGTCCAAAGTGTTCCAAACAAGTCTAATCTAAGAAAATAAAATTTTCTAGCTCTTTTTTCCAAACACGACATCAATCCTAGGCTCAAAATAGGCATGTGCTAGGACTTTTGGCAAACCAAGCACTAAAGCTATAATTTAAACAAAAATATGATTTAATCTAAAAAAATTGAAACACTTTGGCACAAACTAGGCATACAAAATTGAACATGGACATGTTCAATAGGAATAGGGAATGAAACAAAAGGTATATGGAGAGATAGATTGTTTATCCCAAATCTAGGCACAGATAATAGTTTTCAAATTGGATAAAAAATTAACCTAAGTCACACAATACAAAAAATAAAGATTGATATCTAGGCCCAAAATTACACAAGGGATAAATAGAAATCAATCAAGGTTTGGATTTAAACTCGGCAAGGTTAACTAAAAATTCAACTTAGGAAAACTAGGTTTTTTTAATCAATAAGCTATACAAAGGTGAATGGCATAATGACACTAGATAAAAACCTAAAAGGCATACATGGTTTCTTTCAAATTTTGGACCTTAGGCAAAACAATTATATGAAATGATTCAAGTAGTGTAATGGTATTATCACTCTCTAAAGGTATGATTGATGGTTTGTTTGAAGACTCCATGGCACAAAACTTGAAATGATTTTGGGAAGCGTAATGTTACACATTTCAATCAAGTGACACACATAACATTTTGACAAAAATTTCAAGGCAAAAGTATGGTGTCAAATGGATGGAATAACACCTCCCCTAAAAATGGAGTGATGTGATCACAAGACACTTTTTGACATGATATAATCAAACAAATGATTTTAGACTCAAAGACCAAGCAAGTAAAGGAAAAAGACCAAATACAACTAAATATAATGTCCAAATCCCTAAAAATGACAAGGTTTCATTGTATCACTGAATTCTATCTATATGTGTGCTCTTGGGAATATTTTAAGAGTTAATCCAAAAATAAAAGCTCATGAAGAAGTAGGGTTTTTACACCTCCCCTTCTTCGAAGATTTTTTAGAGACATGGACCTTTGGGCTACTTGCCCTACATCAGAAATATGTCTGTGGCAAGTGGATTTATTCTTAAACATATATTTTTGATCATCTAGATGGTCCCAAGTGTGATTAACACTAGAGATGTCTCACATTAATTGAGTTCATACTAGTTAACTTACTATGTAAGGGTCTATTCCTTTGAATAGTGATTCCATCCATGTACTTCTTAGTAGAATCTCTTGGTTAACTAGACCTGACTTAAGCTTTTGTTATGATTAGAGAGGTTAACCAATCAATCCCCTAGGTATCATAGTATACATGCCCTATTTTATATATCCCATCATGGAGCAGGGTTGATATAATGTTAGGAGATGAAACCCTGGGTCAAAGCTTTCCTAAAGAACTCATAAGAAGGCTATTAACTCCTACTCACACTACAAGTTACATAAAATAAATGACCAATTAAAATGACTTTAGAGGTTGTTTTTATATCATCTAAACCATACATGTTTTATGGGATGGCCTGGACAACATTATTTTTATGCCTTGCATAAAGGCACAAAATACAAGGAAAAAACACTTTTGGTCACCCACGTTTCTTAGAGCGGATGAGGGAAGAGCATACACACATTTTTAATTTGAAAAAATACACACACAACTATAAAAAAACACTTTTAATAATTTTAAATCTAAGTGAGTGCTCATTTTATGCACTAAATGAAGTGTTGATGAAGTTTTTGGCTGCTTGGCTTAATTGCACATTTTTAAAATTTTAAAAAAATGATTAATAGAAACACCTAGGTTCCTTTTTAATAAATAAAATGAATTTTCAAGACTTAATCATTCCCTTTAGGAACTAAAATTAAGTGGTCAATATTTAAATAGGTTTAAATTTGGCACTTTTCCATGCGTAACCTGCAAATGTTTGAAGGCTTTTGATATTCATGAAATATTTATGAAACTTGAAGGTAACATGATAAAGTTTAGGATAAAACACGTGGTTTAAAAAAAACATCAAAAACAAAGTCTGAATGACCCCAAACAAAGATTTGAAAGATGGCTTATTAGTCTTAGGTATACACATAGTACAAAAATGCAACTACAAGTGCAAAAATGCAAGTCACAAGGAAATATCTTGATTTTTCAAGTTACAATTTTATAACTTAACCAAAAATATATGTAGAGACTACTAGTGTATAATATGTAAAATTTTTGATGTTTATGCAATATCATGATTCTCAAAATCATGGTTTTATGATATCATGATTTTAAAAATTGTGGTATTATGATATCGTGAATTTTAGATTCATGATATTGTAATATCATAATAGCTCCCTGCAAATAGGAAATAGTCAGCATAACATTAATAACTAAGTGAAAAATTATGAAAATAGAGGAAAATTTACAACTATGTGAGCTATGATATTACAATCTTGAGATCAAAATCATGATTACACAAGTAACCTTGTAGCTTCAAGAAAAACATCCACTAGCCAGAATTTTTCACCTGTTTTGGTCAGCAAGATCAAATTTTGACATGAAAATATTTTGAAGAGTACTATAAAAGGATTTAAGATAATGGTGGGGTGCATGTCCCATCAAGCATACCACTTGTGATCATAGGAATCCAAGAAGGGAGGTTAGTTCAAGTGTTATAACAAGTAACAAAACTTAATAAAAACACACTAACACTAACACTTACAAGCCTAGATCATAAGGTGTGAGCTTAGTAATAAAACCAAATGAAAGGCACAACTAAAATTCAAAAGAAATATAATCCTTTACTTTCCTTAGGAGCTCCAAATGCATTTTTGAGTGTCTTGCTCGGTTTGTGCTCAAGAAATCTTTGGCAAATGAAGCTTGTTGGATCCTTCTCTCCTTCACACCATGGCTTGTGTTGGATTGATGTATCTTGGCTCAATTTTTTTGTATTATAAAACTAATTTAAATAAAATTTTGGCATTATAATACTAAATAAAATGGCTTATCTCTCTCCAAATTTTCATTATAACTTTGTCTTATGAGAGCTTAAAATTCACTTGGCATGGCTTTGTATTTATAGAAAACATATCTAACCCTAACCCAAGGTGAGTCAAGGTGGATTTTAAACATGGAATGGGTTCAAACATAATATAAGTGAGTCAATTTAACCCAAGTAGAGTTAAAAGGTGTCAATTTCTCATGATTTTCAATGAATTGGCATGGGTCTCCAAAAAGAGATATTTTGAGATATTTTCCAAAGGCTTAACAACTTGCAAAAGGTAATCATAAAAATATAGGATATTTCATATTTTTGAATTTATTTTTTTAGTAATTTATTAATTTCACATGGATAATTCAAATAGGCATTTAATTTGGTTTAGTTTCTTAATTTATATTGATTATCCATTTAACTCTTTCAAGATTTGATTTATGTTCATGTGCCCCACTTAATAGGTCGATAGGCTAAATTGATTATTTTGATGCCACATGATGATTAGGGATGAATCCATGATAATTTTTTATTGTATATGATAGGATAGACTAATTAGGTATGTCTCAACATGATTATGAGCTTTGACGAATGATGCATAAGCAAATTTGGGATGTTTAGTGATTCCTAGGCATCATTTTTAATGGTTGTTAGGAATTGGTCTGAAGTCTTGTAAAAAGTTATTTGTGGCCAGTTTTAGGTGTCTACAATAGGAAGGTGCTATGCTATCCAAAACTAAATAACTCTTCATTTAATAACATTATTGGAGGATTAAATTTTTCCAAGGCATAGTATTTTAACATGTACATAGAATTTAGCCCATCCACCACCATAGTCTAATGATGCATATAAGCACAATAAAATCCCTCTTTTAGCATGTACATAAAATATTTCTAATAATGAGGTGAAAACTATTCAAGTGCAAACAAAGAAAAATAAATTTTGTAGAAAACATATATTTCCTTTACAATAATCACAGACTTGCAACATGTCCTAGGGATCTATCTCAATAGATCCAATAATTGACAAAATATTCTACATAATCTCAATAGACTTCATGTACTATAGCATCTATTATATCCATGTTCCTACTCAATAGCATATGAATAGTCATTTGGATAGCTTTATCACTAGAAATGATATATGTTTTGGTTATGATATTGGTCCACTAGATACTTTTTGCTCAACTAACATAAGATGTTTACCACTCATTACAAATTGGGTTGATTATGATCTTGAAGGAATACTTGGTTATCTTATGTATTATGA
This sequence comes from Torreya grandis, assembly GCA_037957365.1. Lineage (NCBI taxonomy): Eukaryota > Viridiplantae > Streptophyta > Pinopsida > Cupressales > Taxaceae > Torreya > Torreya grandis. The sequence continues at coordinate 1,944,414 of JARHVA010003414.1, read as the reverse complement.
AAAAAATAAAAAAATAAAAAATAAAAAATAAAAAATAAAAAATAAAAAATAAAAAATAAAAAATAAAAAATAAAAAATAAAAAATAAAAAATAAAAAATAAAAAATAAAAAATAAAAAATAAAAAATAAAAAATAAAAAATAAAAAATAAAAAATAAAAAATAAAAAATAAAAAACAAAAAATAAAAAATAAAAAATAAAAAATAAAAAATAAAAAATAAAAAATAAAAAATAAAAAATAAAAAATAAAATTAAATAAAAAAAATTAAATAACATAAGACCCGGATTGGACATAATTTATTATATTTCCAGCTTTTTCTTCCATTTGTTTACATTTGTGATTGTTTAATCCATTCTTATATGCCCTTGGATTTCATTGAATTATTGGTATATTGTCCATTTTATTATCCTTTTAAGGTCTAGATAGTCTCAAAATAGTGTTCAATATCACTCAATAGTAACATTACTCTATCTATAGGGACTATTTTTATAATAGTTTTCTCATTTTTCCTATAGGACAAAATTGACTAGACCAAGATAGAAATGTTTGATACTACTATCCTCGTGGTTGATCTTGTAATTTACCTTTTTTTACCTTAAACCTACATTTCCAAAACATAGATCCATAATTTTATCAATTTACAGGTTATTCACATAAGTAAAAGCATACAACTTCTAATTTTTCATGCAAAAATATCTTGTTTTCAAGATCTATCATTCATACATGTGACATATTTTGACACATTTAAATTTTATGAAATGAGAATGTACAAATAGTTACTTGCTTACATTTTTAATTTCCTATAGAGAGTATCAATTTCAATTAGCATTCCATATAGGGGGATTCCTTCTATCGAGCCATTCATACCACTGTTAGTGCATATATTTCATACATAGTTGTTGTGAATTATCCATATTAATCTCCTTTATTCTATTTTTGACACCTTGGTTTCATTTTGGTATCTATTGTTAGTTCTTTTATGCAATATAAAAATACGAAAAAGTCATATATTCTCAAAAAAGGCAAAAACATTCAAATATTGTCAAAATCTATAGAATATTGTTATAAATTATAAAATTAGGTCTTGATCGTGATTAGACATGTACTTTACATCTTTGTAATATTTTATTTATCTCATGATCAATATATAACATGTTCTTTCTACATCACATGTGCATTTCATTGGTATATATGAAGTGTGTGTAGGACATATAAGTATTTTCAAATATTAACATGTTGGACTCTCCTCTACCCATTGGCCTTTCTATGTTGGGGTTATCCTACTCACATGTAAAAATATGTAGGTGTTATCATTATATAAGCCTTATATTATAAAAATTTAAACTACTTCTGAATGTATTGTTAATATTTCTATCTTACATAGTGTACATGAAAATACTACATGCTAGGATATGATCACATAACATATGCATAACTTAAACTAGCCTTTTTAATTCTATTTTCCATTGATTGTACTTTCTTGTACATATTATATTATGACGTTGCTAACTAAAAATAAATATGGAGGGTATAAGATGTGTGTGGATAGTATTTAAATCAATAAAATTACCATAAAATACAAATTTCTTATAGATCATTTAGATGATATCATGTTTGTACTTAAATTAGAAAAGGGCTCTACCAATATTGATCTAAGGAGTGGTTACTATCATATTCAAATTCATGAAGGAGATGATTATAAAATAGCACTCAATACATGTAATGGCTTATATGAGTGTTTCCTAATGACATTCAGATTATCTAATGCACCTAACAAATTTAGAGAGTGATGAACACAGTGCTACAAGAATACATTGGTATGTTTGTGTTGGTTTATTTTGATGACATTTTGATATTAAGTAAGACTAAAGAAGAGAACTTAAGGCATTTGAGAATGGTATTATATTTTTTATGAAAGGAGAATCTCTTTGAAAATTTAAAGTGCATGCTTATGCATAAAAGTTTGGAATATTTGGGATTTGTAGTTTCAACAGATGGCTTTTACTTAGCTATTTTGTGTTTTCATCAACCAGTATCATATCAAGTTCAAATCATGGAGGTAATATATAAGTGAATTTATGTTTTTATATTTTTGTAAAATATGACATTATTGAATAAAATGTGTAATATATGGTGAGAGGACAAAGACAAGAGTGAGAATGAATGGATCAAACGAATAGGACTATGTAAGAGCTACAAAGGTAAGTGGAACAATTAACTACAATTGTCACAGATAATAGATGAAGGGAATCAGTAGATGAAATTAAAGGAAACATAAATCATGAATAATAATTTTATCAATAAGAGAAACCACCATCAATGGAAGAAAGGATGGTTTGGGATTTAGAGGGAAGGAATAAAGGAATCGAGGTTGATGTTGCATATTATGGAGGTAGTTTAAAACCAAAGGTTTTGATAGATTAGATGAATGTCATGGAGAAGTTTTTTGAATGGAAAGCTATGAGAGAAGATAAGAAATTAAAATTTGCATGCACTAAATTAATGTTTCATGTAATGATTTGGTGGGATCACCTTCAAAAAGGGACACATAAAAAGTGTAAATAGAATATCAACACATGGAGTAGGATGGAGAAAAGTTAAAGGACAAATTTCTTCCTATGGATTATGCATAAACCCTATACAAAAGATTCCAAAATTTAAATTAAAAGTATTAAAATATAAAATAGTATACAAATGAGTTTTACAATATTTACATACATATGGAGCATGAAGAAATAGAATAAAAAATTGTTGAAAGTTATGTAAATGGTTTGAATATTTCTATTCAATATAATTTATGCATACATATAATACTTTACATGGAGAAGGATTAGTAATTAGCTTTGAAGGTAGAAGAAGAAAATAGATATACTTTTAGAAGATCAACTAGGCTAAGAATAGGACAATCCCCTCCAATAAGATGATAGGTTGGATTCAATACCACTAGAGGTGGTTTTAATCCCATGGTAAGAGAATCATCATGTGGTGTAGAAAAGAAAGACAATAATAGAAAAGGATTTAAATATAAAAAAAATGAAGAGGATTTCAGAGATGGCATGGATATGGTGGTTCTAAAGGGTGGTTTCTAAATAAATGCAATAAGATTACCCAAGAGTGAATTTAGTTATACTTGATGATTTTATATATAGTTTAACACCATTGAGAGTTCCTCAACATCATATTGATTTGATTCTAATATCAGTTCTAACCAATAAATCAGCTTATAGGATGAGTCAAACAAAACATACGTAATTGAATAAACAAGCTACTAACTTAGTGAGAAAGGGTGTAGTAAGGGAGAGCATGAGTCTATGTGAAACACCATAATTTATAACTCCATAGAAATATGAAGGGTGGAAGAGATGTGTGGATAGTAGATCAATCAATAAAATTACCATTAAATATAGATTTCCTATACATTATTTAGATGATATGATGGATGTGTTTATAGGAACAAATAAATTTAGCATGATTGATCTAAGGAGTGGTTATGATGCACTGTCATCAGACTGCAAACAATGATATTGACCCCTCTCAAATTGCATGTTAATTTCCTCAACCTTACCAATATGGTACCTGGCATCCTTAGTTTAAAACCATTCGAGACTGTAGAATAGGATATTCAAATTTAATGTGCTATACCAGCAAATAGAAGAACACGATCCATAATAGCTCGGTCTACACCTAGTTAAACACAAAGTCTCTTTGTATTTGCACAACCATTCTCATGGCTTTGGCAAACAAATCCCAAAACATCTCTATCTCGAGGAAGAGAGTGATAGGCATATTTATATTAATAACCAAAGGCCACAATAACATAGATCGCTAGATTTTGGGCTTGCGTCCCTTTCCAAGGTTTGGTCTTGCCCAACATGGGAATAAGATAAAATCACTTCAGGTCAAATAGAGGAAAATGTAAAAACAAATAAAGGCAATAGTACTTTCCAAATCAAAATCACCAATGCAATATATTGTGGTTCGCCTAAATAACAAAGTGGCTCACACCGCCAACACAAGCTCAATTTTCGGCTTGGCTCGAATAAAGGAACTCAACATATAGATCCTCCTTGCCTTATTCCTTCCAAATGTGAGCTGAAAATGATGGGGTATCCTTTGGTAAGCTCAACCAATGGTCAACCAGGCCTTATCAACAAAAGCCCTTCTATCTTGGCTCAGCTTTCTTGTCTGTATCCAAAGCATACATGGTCAAAAGGTCTAGTCAAACTAGCATATTAACCTGCCTAACAGCTTTAACCAATCCATCTCTAATATGCCCAAGCTTAAATGCCTTTTGAATAGACATGATCAGGGTCTTTACAAGCTCAATTTTCCTCTGTATCCATCGTCTATGTTTTATATGATTCGGGACCTGTTTATTAACACAACAATTCCCCTGTGCAAAGATTCAAGCTCGATTCTTTATTCATGGCTGAAGGCCAAACCAAAGTCGAAGAAACATCCTCATGCTGGTTTAGGACCCTCTATTTTTTCTTTTGAATTCAATAATATAGCCATACACATGACTCAATGAGCTTTTCTTAAAAATAACTGCACATCCCCATTTTCTCATGTTTGTCTTGTGATCATACTCATCCTGGCTATGAGCTTCAAGCTCTCCAATGGTGAACTCCCATTCCATAGGTTTGGTTCTCCTAATAGAATAATATCATGGCCACGTCCTTACTGTGTCCATGGCCCATAAGGCCATACACTTTGACGTCTATTCTCTAGCCTGATTTCTCCCGAAGCTATCCTCACTTACCTAAATTTTTCTTTTTTCTTGTTCCCTTTATGCTTAAATCAAGGCCTTAAATCTTAAAATAGTGTTGACCTTATCTCCTTAAATATTGCATTATCCTATAAAGACTCAACTACTCATCTAATAAGGGAATTCTTCAACTATGCTTGACTCCACGCCATCCTTGGATGATTAAAATAATAATAGGATTATTGAAATCCTTTGACAACTAATAAATCCATACAAAACATATTTAGGCCTTATTTCTCCTCCACATGACAAGTATGAATATTTGAAAATATAACTTGGAGGGAAACTTATATAATTGCTTAGGATAATGCCTATCGAAAGCTTATTCAACTAGTCCTTGCTAGATGCTCCTGCATCATACTCTCCCTCTAGAAAGGATTTGAACCTTAGTTCAAATGAACTACTTCCTCCATGCATTAGTCTTCACTATATGCCTGGATCCCAAGGTCTTGTTGTGAATGTCAATGCTGGTGTTTGTCTTTGATAGTCTTTTTCTTTCATCTTCTTGCTTTTCTTCCTTTTCTGGTATGTTCTTCTCCTCATCTCCTTTTCAACTATTATGTCCCATCTCCATGCTTCATTCTCATACATGTCTTCAAGATCTTCTTGATCTTCTTGGTTGAAAAATTTTTCCATTGAACTATGGACTTCATTCATCTCCACAACTTTAACACCTACATTCAAAACAGCAAAGGCAATGTTAGAAGTAAAAACTTGAGACCATAAAGTCTCTTGGCTGCCTCCACTCTTTTGCTCTTTGGCCAAAACTGCCTTTGCCTCTTTAGTGTGCTCTTTTCTTGCTTCACTCTCACCAATGGTGTTCTCATCATGGTGTGTGCCTGTATGTAGCTCTCTTGAAGAACTAAAGAGCTCTTCCAACATTCTCATTTCTTCCTTTAGTGAGCTCTCATCTATCTCCCCATTCACTTCATCAAACTTGGGCTCATTACTCACAAGTATTACTTGTCCTTCACTAGCCTTACTCTTCATCTCATCCTTTCTTGAGCTGTCTTCATACAAATCAAATCCTTCATTAATATACTCATCAAAAACAATTGGAGCAATATTACCTTGTGTCTTCTTACTCTCTTCAACTTCTCTTTGAAGCCATCTTGTTTGTTTCTTGCATTCAATGAGGCATTGATTTGCTATATATCCATCTCTTTCCTAATTAACCAACCATTTAAAATTCTCTCCTTGCTGAATATTAGTTTTTGTAGACATTTTACATTCCTCATTTTCCATAAAAAGTGCATTAAATGATTCAAAAACATCATTATCCCATTCATTGCAAGCAATCGACTTACCTTTCATCTTTATGTCCTTATACTCTACCTCATTATTCTTTGACAAGTTTTCTTTCTCACCTTTAGCCATCCATACCTTCTTCATAGCTTTAGGATGACACTTGTTCAATTCACCAACTAATTTCTTCTCTTTAACATCTTCTTGTTGTCTTGCTTGATAGCTGGCCTTGCTCACTTTGCATTCTACCTCTTCCTTCATGCTTTGTATTTGCTTCTTGCTTGAGTCTTCATTTTGATTGAGCTTTATGTCCTTTATGTTTGTCTTCTCAAATCATGTAGCCATCCTGCATCCATGCTCTTGTACCAACACTTCCTGTTGCTTGGGAGTTTGCTTCTTCCACCATTTAGGCATCACATATCCATGGTTAATTAGAAACTTCACCTTTCTCTTTGCTTCTCTAACATGCATATCAATAGTTTCATGATTATAAGAATAAGAAGAATCAATTTTAGAATTCACCTTTACCTCCTTAATGGGCTGCTCCATTATTTCTTTGACTTGCATAGCATCTTGATTATTTGTACTTTATTCTTCCTTTATGCTTGACTGTTCTCTTTCCTCTTCTTGGCATTCAATGGCATCATGGAATTCATCTTCATATTCCATCTCTCCTCTTGCTTGTAGGGGTTCCTCAACACCTCCCTCATGCATTAAACAATGTACTCCTTCTTCCTTATCAACAAAAGCAAACTTTTTCTTTTCTCTTACACATTCACTTGTGCACTTGGTGTCTTCTCTTGCACCAATCTCTTCAATCTTCAAGGCCTTTCTTTGGACCTTCTGCACTAAGTTGCTCATACCTGTAATTACCAATTCAAAGACAACATTAGATGTAAATACAAGAGACCACAAGGTCCCTATGAGTGCTCTCTTCATCAACACTCTCATCTTCTCAAGTGTTCTTCCTGACACTCTATATTTTCTTTCTTCTCTTCTCTTGTTCTCCTCAATGAGAACCTTCTTCTCCACCTCTTTCTCTTGTTGCTCACTTGGCAACCTACTCATCCTCTTGCCTCTATGGGCTTCTCTCTTCTTGGAAATCTCATTTTGCCTTCTTCTCCTCTTCATTAGGAGATCTATTGGCCACTTCAACCTCTTCCTCATTGGCCATACTCGTGCTTGCTTTTCCATCTGCATCCAAGACTCATATCTATCTAAAAACTTAGCTAAATCTCTTTTCAAACTAGCAATCTCTTTATCAATTTCAATACTGGTCATACCTTTCTTCTTTTGGATGCTTGTTTTCTTCTTGGTGCCCTCATGTACCTTGCTGCTCTGCAGTGCCTTCAACAATACTTCCATCTCTGAGATCTTCACCCAAGTATTTTCCACCTTGGTCTCTTGATCCCTTGTCTCACCCAAGCCTTTCCTCCATGACTGGTCTTTTGACAATTTCCTTGATCTCACCTAGGCCTTTTGAATCCTAGTCTTTTGATCCTTTTCTCAATCATGCAGCAACTATTTATACAACACTTCATCAAACACAAACCACAAATCCAATCTTACCTTGCTTTGGATCTCCCTCTTGAGCATTCACTATGCTTTTCTTCTAGAGCTTCTCTTGGCTCTTCACTAAGCCTTCCTTGGCTTCTTTTCCTCTTAAGCCTCAATGGCTTGACTGCCTTGAACCTGCAACTTCTTCGCTTGATTGCTTTTCAAACACAATAAACTCAAATCAAATATCATAGATTACTCATACCTTTTCTTCAACAAGGTCTTCTAGAACTTTGTCCTATTGATCCTTTTGCCAAATCCTATCACAACTGCAACATCATTGACAAATGCAACCATTCCAAATTCTGCAGCAACTTATGATCAATTTCTAAGTCCTAAGAGCTTCAAGCTCTGATACCAAAAATGATGCACTGTCATCAGACTGTAAACAATGATATTGACCCCTCTCAAATTGCATGTTAATTTCCTCAACCTTACCAACATGGTACCTGGCATCCTTAGTTTAAATCCATTCGAGACTGTAGAATAGGATATTCAAATTTAATGTGCTATACTAGCAAATAGAAGAACACGATCCATAATAGCTCGGTCTACACCTAGTTAAACACAAAGTCTCTTTGTATTTGCGCAACCATTCTCATGGCTTTGGCAAACAAATCCCAAAACATCTCTATCTCGAGGAAGAGAGTGATAGGCATATTTATATTAATAACCAAAGGCCACAATAACATAGATCGCTAGATTTTGGGCTTGCGTCCCTTTCCAAGGTTTGGTCTTGCCCAACATGGGAATAAGATAAAATCACTTCAGGTCAAATAGAGGAAAGTGTAAAAACATATAAAAACAAATAGAGGCAACAATAATTTCCAAATCAAAATTGCCAATGCAATATATTGTGGTTCTCTTGAATAACAAAGTGGCTCACACCTCCAACACAAGCTTGATTTTTGACTTGGCTCGAATAGAGGAACTCGACATAGAGATCCTCCTTGCCTTATTCCTTCCAGATGTGAGCTGCAAATGATGGGGTATCCTTTGGTAAGCTTAGCCAATGGTCAACCAGGCCTTATCAACAAAAGCCCTTCTATCTTGGCTCAGCTTTCTTGTCTGTATCCAAAGCGTACATGGTCAAAAGGTCTAGTCAAACTATCATATTAACCTACCTAACAGCTTTAACCAATCCATCTCTAATCTGCCTAGGCTTAAATGCCTTCTGAATAGACATGATCAGAGTCCTTACAGGCTCAATTTTCCTCTGTATCCATCAGCTGTGTTTTATATGATTCGAGACCTATATATTAACACAACAATTCCCCTATGCAAAGATTCAAGCTCGATTCTTTCTTCATGGCCGAAGGCCAAACCAAAGTCAAAGAAACATCCTCATGCTGGTTCATGACCCTCTATTTTTTCTTTTGAATTCAATAATATAGCCATACACATGACTCAATGAGCTTTTCTTAAAAATAACTGCACATCCCCATTTTCTCAAGTCTGTCTTGTGATCATACTCATCTTGGTTATGAGCTTCGAGCTCTCCAATGGTGATCTCCCATTCCACAGGTTCGGTTCTCCTAATAGAATAATGTTATGGCCACATCCTTACTTTGTCCATGGCCCATAAGGACATACACTTTGACCTCTATTCTCTAGCCTGATTTCTCCCGAGGCTATCCTCACTTACCTAAATTTTTCCTTTTTTTGGTTCCCTTTATGCTTAAATCAAGGCCTTCAATCTTAATATAGTGTTGACCTTATCTCCTTGAATCTTGCATTATCCTATAAAGACTCAACTACTCATCTAATAAGGGAATTCTTCAACTATGCTTGAATCCACACCATCCTTGGATGATTACAATAATAATAGGATTATTGAAATCCTTTGACAACTAATAAATCCATACAAAACATATTTAGGCCTTATTTCTCCTCCACATGACAAGTATGAATATTTGAAAATATAACTTGGAGGGAAACTTATATAATTGCTTAGGCTAATGCCTATCGAAAGCTTATTCAACTAGTCCTTGCTAGATGCTCCTGCATCAGGTTACTATAAGACTTAGATTCATATGAGTGGCTGGTAGTGTCACTCAAATTATGTAATGTACCTAGCACATTTATGAGGGTGATGAAAGTAATGCTACGAGAATACATTGGTAAGTTTGTGGTGGTTTATTTTGATTATATTTTTAGATATAGTAAGACTATGTAAGACCACCTAAGGATTTTATGATGGTATTAGCATTATTAAGAAAGGAGAATCTCTATGCAAATTTGAATAAGTGTAGGTATATGTAGAATAATTTAGTATTTTTTGGATTTGTAGTTCCATCAGATGGTGTAAGAATGGATAATGAAAAATGAAAGGAAAATTTTTAGTGGCCTATTCTAAATAGGGTCACAAAGGTAATATATTTCCATGGTATATCAAATTTTTATATAAATTTAATTCATAATTTTAGTAGCCTTGTTGCACCAATAGCAAATTCCATCAAAGGAAAAAAAAAATTGTGGACAAGTACAAAAATAGAAAGTTTTAAGTTGCTAAAGAAGAAGATTATAGAAAAACCTATTTTAACATTACCATGTTTTTAAAAAGTGTTTGAAGTGGATTTTGGTGCTTCACATGTGGGAATTGGTGTTGTGTTTAGTTAGAAAGGAAGGCCAATAGCATATTTTAATGAGAAATTGAATGAGATAAGAAACAATTATTCTACATATGATGTTGAATTTTATGCCATTGTATAAGTATTAGGGCATTGGAGGCATTTTCTAGTGCCTAAGGATTTTATCCTATGTGCAGATCATGAGGACTTCAACTATGTGATCACTCAAAACAAGTTTAATAATAAATATGCAAAGTGGGTGTCTTTCTTATAGATGTAATCATATAAAATTTCATTTAATGCAATAAGTGTCACTCGAGACCACCCTATCCTTAACTTATCCATAAAGCTATATTAATTCCTCTTTTGATCCTTTTCCAACATTTATGCACATATAGCCCATTCCCAAATATAAAAAGAGTTGCATTGAGCCACCATATAGGAATCCTAAACATTTTTCACACATTCCAACCACCTGGATAATAACACACCCCCATTAATAGCCCAATGTGCTATTGGCAAAGAGGGTAAAAATATTGACCCTTAGCTTCTTTTTCTCTTAACAGATATATTTCCACTCTCCAAATCATCTTAGGTTTAGCCTAGACTCATTTCATGTCATGAAAAGAATTAGAACATGATATAAAGACCAATCTCATTCATTTATTAGATAGGTAGAAATTATCATGATCAAACTCAAAAATAGTTATGCAAATTAAGGTATTGATCTAAATTTAACCCTATTTTTACATACATCCATCTAACGTGACCTAGAGCTCAATTTTACTTAGGATTCCAATCCTAATTCACATTCAAATTTCCATTCCTACTTAGGCATACAAGAATCACTCTAACTAGTGCCAACACATTAATTGGGAGAACTACATCAAGCTTGATCCCCTTTTGAGGTATTAAGTTTTAGGCAGTTCTCAGTGCATGGAGTGTTGAGGTCTCACCTACACTAACCTACTAATGCTACTCTTTTCCCAATTATGTTCATAAAACCCTAAAAATCATGAATTTTTAGCATTTCATAGTGAAATAAGTCAAAGTACATCACATATGATGATTCAGGTCTTGGTCATAAAAGCACATTCTTCCCAAAATAAAGTGAAGGTCTACCTAGAATTTCACTACTTCACCTACATATGGTCATTATCACAATACATAAGTTCAATAGCATAATGTGTTATTGGTAAAGAGGGTGACACTATTTTCCAAAGAGGGTTATGAGTATTGCTCTATATTGATAACACTCTACCTTTCTTGCACATCACATCCCTACTTACTTGTCCATCTTAGTCACATTTTCTAACTAAGTACACCTTTACTAATTCATTTATATTTATAGAATATTTAAATAAATCAATTATTATATAAATTAGTGGATGGTGGTACTTTAATATTTTATTCTTTGATTTATTACTTAGGTCTTTATCAACCTTAGGGTTACATTCCATAATCCTAAAAAATATTAATCATTTGGTGAACCTGACATATTTTGATTAGCATCCAAAACCAATCCCTAGATGCTTATAGTTTTTTTATCCTTCTTTTTCTGGTTTCCATTTATTGTGTTAGGTTTTTCAAATTTCATATATTCTATTTTAGTGTCATTATTTGATTTTATTTATTATATTACATATAAGAAAGCTATATATATTTATTTAAGAAGTGTTAAGCTCAGTGGTAGTCCTATTGAGCATGCCATATTCCTTTTGTTTAAGCTTATACCATGGATAAAGGACCATTTTTAGCTCCTATAATTGATCCTTCAAATCTTGATAATGTGGAATTCAACAAAAATACATCAAAACATGAGAAATACATTCAAGATCATAATGAGACACAAGATGAGACTTGGGACACACTCCTCCCCTCCATGCTAACAATATTATAATCAATAAGGATGAGATATTACAATTTTTTTTAAATATACTTTGGGAACATCCCCATGATAATGCTCATATTTGTCAATATATATTGGAAATGAATAACACATCACCTGGTCAATCCTCTAACCACATACATATTAATATTCTTACACCTACTACAGGGGCTACATAGATTGTACAATACCTTGCTATAGCTATCCAAATCTTACCAGTGACAACACCTCCTATGGATAGTATACATCAATAGCATCCAAAACCAAGCCCTAGATGCTTATAGTTTTTTTATCCTTCTTTTTCTAGTTTCCATTTGTTTTATTAGGTTTTTAAAATTTCATATATTATATTTTAATGTCATTCTTTGATTTTATTTATTATATTACATATAATAAAGTTATATATATTTATTTAATAAGTTTTAGGCTTAGTGGTAATCATATTGATCATGCCATATTCCTTTTGTTAAAGCTTATACCATGGATAAAGGACCATTTGTAGCTCCTATAATTGATCCTTCAAATCTTGATTATGTGGAATTCAATGACAATATATCAGAACATGAGAAATACATTCAAGATCATAATGAGACACAAGATGGGACTTGGGACACACTCCTCCCCTCCATGCTAACAATCTTACAATAAATAAGGATGAGATCTTACAAATTTTTATAAATATACTTTGGGAACATCCCCATGATAATGCTCATATTTTTCAATATATATTGGAAATGAATAATAACTCACCTGGTTAATCCTCTAACCACATATATATTAATATTCTTACACCTACTACAGGGGAAACATAGATTGTACAATAACTTGCTATAGCTAGCCAAATCTCACTAGTGACAACACCTCCTATGGATAGTATACATCAATAGCATCTAAACCCAAGCCCCAGATGCTTATAGTTTTTTTATCATTCTTTTTCTAGTTTCCATTTGTTATATTAGGTTTTTCAAATTTCATATATTATATTTTAGTGTCATTCTTTGAGTTTATTTATTATATTACATATAAGAAAGCTATATATATTTATTTAAGAAGTGCTATGCTTAGTGGTAATCCTATTGATCATGCCATATTCCTTTTGTTAAAGCTTATACCATGGATAAAGGACCATTTGTAGCTCCTATAATTGATCCTTTAAATATTGATTATGTGGAATTCAATGACAATATATCAGAACATGAGAAATACATTCAAGATCATAATGAGACACAAGATGGGACTTGGGACACACTCCTCCCCTCCATGCTAACAATATTATAATCAATAAGGATGAGATCTTACAAATGTTTATAAATATACATTGGGAAGATGCCCTTGATAATGCTCATATTTTTCAATATATATTGGAAATGAATAACACATCACCTGGTCAATCCTCTAACCACATAGATATTAATATTATTACACCTACAATAGGGGCAAGATAGATTATACAATAACCTGTTATGGCTAGCCAAATCTCACCAGTGACAACACCTCCTATGGATAGTATACATCCCTCCTCTCTAGATATACAATCCCTTAGGTAAGAGATCCATTCTTTTTAATCCAAGGTGTTACATCTTGAATAGGGTGCCACTATACCATCTCATTCCTCAATCTCTTTTTCTCTTACATACAACATTGGCACAACATATAGAAGAAACTACTTTTCCATCTTTATTTATGGCACATATGATTACTATATATTATCGTAAAATTACCAAGAGCATCACCTATGCACTTTTCATTTAAAATATTTAGACTATGTTTCAAATGGTAAGATCCTAACTAAATTTTCCCCTCACTATATAAAGGACTATGCATTACAATAGTTCTATGATATCCCTAATAAGTCAATTATAGAATTTAATCCACTCATACATATATTTTTGACACATTTTTATCAACATGATTGATAAATTTTCATATGATAATGTTGTTCAACTAAAGCAAAAATTTAATGAGCCGATAGATGATTATGTCTTGAACTATAAAACCATATTAGCAAAGATGAAATGACCCATAGTAGATAGATAAATCCAGGACATATTTAATTAAATTTTATTACCAGTATTACATGAATCTATATTATTGAAAGGGTTTCCATCATTTATAAATTTATGACATACAATGAAGGAACGTGAAGTTAAATTTCTCTCAATGGGAAAGTTAAAGTACAAAATAATATTGTCTTCCACTAATAATAGATAAAATAAGCTCCCATATAAGGTGAGGCCTAATGAAAAAATAATGAGAAAAAAATAATACTTAACTCAACCTCAGAGCTAGCTCTTCATGTGGTTTTATCAGCTCATCCAAGGAGATCTTTTATGAATCTTCTTGAAGTTCTAAATCATGTTCTCTATCAAATTTTTGAATGCAATGTAATATCTCTCCATATAATCAAAGAGGTTGATATTACTAGGCCTCTTCCAAATAATTATGATTTCAGTACATTTTGTGACTATCATCAGGCCCCTAACCATACTATGAATAAATGCATCATTTTACAAAATAAGATCTAAGATTTGATAGATGTCAATATCATTGATGTGATTACTCCTATAGAAACACCCAAGGCACAACTAACTGAAGCAAAATAAATGAAAATCAATTTTGATCCATTTACAAAACATATAGATAATGAGACAATATAAAATTCAAATGTTCATTATACTTATCATGCACATCCACCATTAACATCCTATCATACTCATATAATGGACACACACCCTCTACATAATATCATTGGTATGTATCATACTACAGTGACAACTAGGCCTATTTTCACTTTCTCAGAACAAGAGATCATTGACAATAACTCATATTTATACATACTCTTTGTGTGAGCTTAGATTTGTCATCATCTTATTTAATGTGTCATAGTTGAAAATGGGTCAAACATCAATATGTGTATTATTACCCTTCTACATCACTTGGGATATTCAAATTAGGATATTTATCCAACAAATATAGTTATTTTTGGCTTTAGTGACCATTTTCAGAGTTCCAATGGGGATATTATCCTTCCATTACAAGTTAAGACTGTACATTTGTCCACTAGATTCATAATTATACCTACCTCTAAAACATTTGATACGTTATTAGGTAAGCCTTGAATATAGTAGCTTTAAGACATTCCCTCCACTATACATAGGTGTCCTAAGTATATACATGTTAATCAGGTTGTTATAGTTGAGGGACTTCCATATGAGTATCCTTTACCTACTCCACATCTAGATATATAATAATCACCATTAATAACTCCAAACATAGATTTCATTAGCACACTTTAGATTGCAATTGATCTACTAGTGTAGGTAAGGTCTACTCCTATAAAATTACCACATATACACACTCTCCCATAGAGACCTTTATTAGAGAGACCCCTACATTGGAGACATGTTTTAGATTCTATAGAACCTCTACCAACCCCACTTGTACCCAGATCAGTGTTATTCAGACCCAAAAGTATTATGCATAGAGCATCTACATCAGTTACATCTTATTCTACCAAATGGGTGCCCAAGAGCCCTAAAGTTCATAATCCAATTAATTTAACGCCACAAATTCATAGCCACACTTCATAGTCAATTCTAGCTATATATTTCTTAGTACATCTAGTTCCCATATCTCAAATACTTCATGCCACATAACATGCGATCACTCTTCCATTGCTTGATACAAGTCACCTTGATGGTGAGTCTTTTACAAGACTCATTAGTTAGTATGTTCTTCTATTACTTGTACATATTTTCATTTTTATGTTGATTTTACATAATTTAAACTTATAAAACATTAAACAAAAATATGTTCAAAAATACAAAAAACTTTGAAATATTGCTTAGAAAATACAAATTTTAGGTTATATGCATTTCCATGTTTACATTCCTTATATTTTACATGTACTACATATGCTATCTATGTTAGTATAGTTTGTTTTATCACACATACATGTTTCACTTATTCCCTTAGAGTGTTTGTAGATCACTATAGGACTCTAGTCCTCTACATAGATCTAGATTTACTATTATCTACTAATTCATAATTGATATAAACCCATTCAGGACATCACACACACACACAACTTTTGATTTGCTATGTTTTATCTTACTATACTCCATATCATATATTTAGTAATGATTATATATTTATATCGATCATCTTATATTAAACTGATTTCTTATCAACTAATATTACTATAGACTCAGCTAATATACATCTTTTATCTTATACATATTTATTCCACATGATTATGCATACTTTCATTTCTAGACTTACTAGTCTAAATTTTATTATGTCTGTTTAATTCTACATCTACTCAAGATAATTTGACTATGTCATTATCCTTTCAATGCATTTATGATTTGGACATGTGCCCATGTCCTTGTATATACTTCTTGATTATGTATGTGGACATTTGAACATGTCTTTTCATGTGGATCTAAGCCAAACTTGTGTGTTCTTTTCCATATGTGGACATTTGAACATGTCCTTGTATGTGTTCATTTTCTCTAACTTAGTGACATATGTCCATGTCCCTGGTATTATGGTCCCATAGTCTACATGGCATGGCTCATGTGTTTGTATGTATGTTTTTATGTGTGCATCATGGCCATGACACTTATCTATTGCTTGTTGCTTCCACATCTAATTTTTGATGGCATGAGGGACCTCATGTATCTCCCATTCCTTCTTGGATGTCTTGATGGACATGATGACCCATACCCCCCAAGTAGCTTACTTATTTTATGTTCAATTTTGTTTTTGATATACATGATTACATTTTTATACCTATTATGGCAACCTTGTGAATGCTAGATCTAATATACATCATACATTTCCATATTATGCTCAATCTCTTTTATATTTTATCATCATGTATAGACATTATATTGGTTTTTGATGTAGATATAATATTTAGTTATTCTAACACACATGATGCATAGTTTTTATTTTGAAGATACTTACTGAATTGGTTAAATAACTCCCTTCAAAATAGGGGGCATTCATAGGGGTTTGTCACATAGATCAGGCCATCCTAGTGCACCCATAAACAAAATTTTATAAGTTTAGACATAGATTATAAATCCAAAACTTGGTAAAACATATTGGAATATAGTCACACATAGATCAGTCTCAATTTTTCCTAAAAATAAAACTTTTAGACAATAGCGTAGTATACTACTAGGAGCACAATCCATTATAATCCACCCATCATGTTATTATCTAGTAGCCTCAAACATAGAATTTTATAGAATTATTAGAAATGTATAACAATAACAATTTAGATTTGCATATTCTTTGTCATAGATTATTAGATATGTTTAGTATATACTTAGTTTTACATAGAGTTACAAAGGTTTGGTCATATTGGGGACATCATGTATGGCATGATCACTCCCATTTCTATTTTAGATATTCATAGACATAAATTACTATAACTCCATCCAAAATCCATATACATAGATATTAGAATTGGGGACAATATGTGTGGAACATTTTTTTCATATGCTCAATTTTTCACTAGTTTTAGTAGATGAAGTGAAAATTTCATGTCATTCTCCACATTGTATACTTCAAACACCATATGCACCAATCTTGCACCAGGATTACACTAGACTAATGCCTCATTCTATCTACAGTGGTTTTCATTCGTGAGTGACCCAAAGCTATTTTAAATTCTTGAGTGGCCCAGAGCCATTTTAAATTCCTGAGTTCCTGAGTGGCCTAAATATGTTTTACATTTTAAATTTTATGAGTGGCCCAAGAGCCATATTATACAATTTTATGCCATCACACAATTTCATATTTAGATTTATCTACTACACATGGGTAAGCAATCGTTGATTCATAGCCTACCTGAGTTCTTGAGCCACCTACATAAGAGTGTTAGATAAATCATTAGTCGAGTCCAACTTATTCAAATACTATGGTCCATTGAATAGGAGTGGGAAATGATAGATTCAAGGCCAAATGGACATTGGGAAACCCATCAGCTAGATCCAAATTATTCACTATTTAATCACCATTTTCACATACACATAGGATTTCACCAAGTTTTTGCATTGGTTCATGTACCTATTGAGGTGTATTCATTCTTTTCCTCTCTCTCAAATATATTTACTCAATTTTTTTTTTAATTTTGATATTTCTTAAGTAAGGACTAATTCATATATGTTTCATTTTTATGATATGCAATGGATCATAGTTTATAGACTCAAACCCATATTCATGAGATTCACCTCATAGGTAATTTTAGGTAAGTTTCTCTTTTTTTATCCTATCATTTCACTTTGATGCGTTTCTAGAATAAATGGGAGGAAAATGTAGCCACATAAAATATCATTTAATGTGAGTCACTTGAGACCACCTTATCCTTAACTTATCCATAAACCTATCTTAAGGACTTTTTAAGTCTTTTTCTAAATTTTATGCACATCTAGCCCATTCCCAAATACGAGCTACATTGATCCATCACCTAGGCATCCCCAATTCTTTTTCACATGTTCTAGCCACCTAAACAATAGTACAGCCCCATTAGTCTATAGTAAAGTGTGTTATTGATAAAGGGGTAGCACTATTGAATATTATATTTCCTTTCCCCTAATAGATATCTTTCCATTCTTTAAAGCATCTTAAGTTTGGCCTCGACTCATTTTATATCTTGAAAAGCATCATAACACTATATAAAGACCACTCTGATTCATTTATTAGATAAATCACAATTCTCATGAATAAGATCAAAAATAGTTATGCAAATCAATTTTATTGATCCTTATTTACTACTATCTATATGTAGACCCATCTATAGTATCCTAGATCTCAGTTTTACTAAGTTTTCCAATCATAATTCACACTAAAACAATTCAAATTGACATTCATACTCAAGTATCCTAGCATTACTCTCACTTGCACTAGCACTTAGATTATGAGAACTACATTAATATTGATCCCCTTCTGAGTTATTGGTATGTAGGAAGTACTCATCACATGGAGTTTTGAGGTCTCACCTAGCCTACCCTACTAATGTCACTCTTCTTACACATGTGTTCATCAAATACCTAGCAATCATGGAGGCTTAATACTTCATACTAAAATTATTCAAAGCACATAATCAATGACATTTTATATTTTGGTCTTACAAGCATAGGCTTCCGAAAATAGAGTGAAACTCTACCTAGAATTTCACTACTTCACTTGCATAGGGTCATTAGCATAGTATAAAAGGTTAATATTGCAATGCACTATTGGAAAAGAGGGTTGTGTTATTGTTTGAAGAGGATTATAACACATACTTTATATTGATGACACTCTTCCTTACTCTTGCATCACTTCTCTGCTTGCCACTTGTCCATCCCAATCATATTTTCAATTTTAGTATATCTTTTCTAATTCATTACTATTTATAAAATATTTAAATAAACTAATTATTATGTAAATTAGTATCTATTAATATCATATTATTTTATTCTATGATTTATTAATCAACTCTTTATCAACTTTAAGATTGCATTCCATAATCCTAGAAAATATAAATTAGCAAGAATATACTTTTGTGTTAAAACATAAATCAAAAAATCAAAAACAAGTAAATGATGTTGTTAGTAGGAGAGTGGTATTAGTAACTACTATGGTGAGTTAAGTAGTTGGATATTAAGTTTTTAAGGAAATATATGATATTGATCCATATTTTGGCAAGATAGTTGAGTAATGTAGGAATCCATTATCAAGTGAGACAAGTACTAGTCATAATAAATATCTTATAGAAGATGGTTACCTCTTGAAGGAACGAAAATTATAAATTCTAGTTATATATTTAAGAGAAAATATTATAGTATAACTACACGATGGTGGTTTTAATAGACATTTTGGCAAGGCTAAGTCAATAGATTTGGTGAAGGAGAAGTATTTTTAGTCAAAGTTGAAGAGATATGTGGCATGGTATTTTTCATTATCTAAAATATGTCAAGTGCATAAGGGACATGCGTAGAATATAGGGCTCTACATGGACAAATTTTGTGTTGCGACTACCAAACACACATAGAAGTAATGATTCAATTTTTTTTTTTGTATACAATTTTTATAAGATGTTTTATTTTGTTTCATGTATGAAAACCAATGATACCACTAGAGTTATAGAAATATTTTTTAAGGATGTTGTGATATTGCATGGTGTTCTAAAAACTATTGCATCTAACAGGAATAGGAACTTTCTAAGTCATTTTTGGAGAAATATATATAATATTATGGGATATAAGATAAAATTGAGTTGTGCATACTACCCAAAAACAATTATTCAAAAATAATTTTTTAATAGGAGATTGGGAAATTTGTTGAGATGTATAGTGGGAGATAAGCCAAAGCAATGGGACATGGATTTACTAGAGACTAAGTTTGTATAAAATAGTGTAGTGAATAGATCAATAGAAATATAACCATTTAATATCATTTATTGAATAAATCATATGTATGGTTTATATTTTCTATAATTATCTATTTTATAACGAGCTAGTGATGATGCAGAAACATTTGCAAAGTATATACAATAGTTGCAAGAAGTCGAAATAAAAGGTGGAAGAAAGTAATGAGAATTATAGAGTTACAATAGATGTCATAATAAGTTCAAATGTATTTTAATAATGATATTTAATTTTGATATATTTGAGGAAATAAATATTTTCAATAGGGACATACAACAAGTTGAAGTATAATAAAATTGGACCATGCAAAATTATGAATAAAATCAATGGAAATGCTTGTGATGTGAGTTTACCACATAATTTTGATATCTATCTAGTATTTAATATTTCATATGTTTATGATTTATATGGACAATAATATTAAATGGAATAATATGAAGAAATAAATTGGAAGAAATAGGTACAAAAGATGAAGAAATAAAAGATAGCCAAATTTTGGATAAGAAGATAGTGAACATCAGGCAAAGACATTATAACAAGTATTTGGTACAGTGGAAAGGATTAAAATAAGAATACAACACTTATATTTAATAATGTTAATTATAAAATATTGAAATTTTTTTTTGAGGAGTATAATCAAAGCAACTCGTAGGAGCTGAGTTGTTTTAAACTAAAGGAGAATGATGCGATGTCTAAACATCTAGTGGCCATAAATTATTATTTGTAACTCCATTTGATTTATTTTTTACACCAAAATTACCATATTATAATATTTATTTAAACCATAAACTTATCTATCCATTTATTGATGGTTTTAAAAAAACATGAAGGCCATACATGACAATCTAAAGGTCTAAAAATACATTTTAGTATTTTTTGAGATTTTTCTATTTTTAGAAAGTGAATTTTTGTACTCTAACGTGAACTTCAATTGAAATTAATCCATTGGTTTAATTTTTATATTTATAATATTTATGTGATTTTTAGGCCCATCCATCCTTGCATGCTATACTTCTAAAAATAGTAGTTGAAAAAACAACTAGAAGACAAAAGTTACTAAAAATAACATTTTTTTTCAAATTACATGGGTTAGTTAGCTTTAGATGTTTTAGATAGATTTAGATTTATTTATATTATTTTAATTATGCATGTCAAATATAATTTTGATTTTATATTTTAAAAAATCCTTTTATGTAAATATGTTATTCATTTAATGGGAAGCAACATTGTTTTTTGCCTTCATGTCAATTTTGAGTTTATGCCTGTTGAATTTTTTCTTAGCTATTATATGTTTTCATCATCCCTTGTGTGATATTATTTTCTTCATTCATCTCGATGAGATATTTTTATGTATGTAATGTTTGAACATGTCCTTTTTTTGCCCTTGGATCTGTGTAGCTTATGGCATTTAAACATGTCCTTACATTAGCCCTAGGCTAAGGAACCATCTTCTCTAAGTGATTCATGGGAGACACCAATTATCTAATGCTTCAAATAAGCATCATCACCAATAAAAGTCACAAAGAGTAGAGAGATGTCACATATACATGTGTATTCATTCCATACTCTCATTTCAATTTTCTAATTACTCAAATACAAATAATTTTTTATATAAAAAATTTCATTTGAAATTACAAATTGTCAAAGTTAAACAAAAGTTATAAATGTTCAAATTAAAATTTTAAATTTTCTATTTTTAAAAGGACAAAATAACTAATTCAGGTGTTTTATATGTTTTTCCAAATTTTATGGTGCCTTGTACGATTGAAATATGTAGCTCAAAGATAAAGTGTGTTTTACATACTAAGTTATGAATTTATTTTAATCTATTCATTTAATTTCTAGAATAAGAGGGGATAAATGTAGTAACCTAAATTTTGTCATGAATACTTGATTGTGCCTATTTTATCCCTCTTAACAACAATTGAAACTTATTTTACCAATTTCATAAATCCTAAGCTTAAGAGGAGGGCATATTTCAACATAATCCATCTATTTTCACCTACAAAAATGATATTACTAATGAAAACAACATTATTTATTTGTATTCTCTAACTTAGACCAAAAACTCATCACTTTTTTTATAATCACCTAAAAGTGGTGTTTGGATGCTAAGAGTGTTGCTTGAGATAGACTATGCCTAGATTAGTTCTAAACCTATCTTATAACCTTTATCACACTTTTCCAACCATTTTTTAGATCAAAAACATCTTTAATCATCCCAAACATAGTCCCAGAATAACTTTCCTAGATCCCAACCTAGTGTGCCTAGCAGTGTATTAGTTGGACACTAGCACCACATTAAGGACACTAGAGCCACATGGATTTAGTGTCTCCAACTTGATGCTAGTTTAACTTGCCCTAAATCTCTTGAATGGATATATTTTCAAACATGTGCACATCCTAAGGTTAGCCTAAGTATATTTTATTATCTACACAAGCCATGAATCTCTACAATACAAGACTAATTGACTTATATGCAGTAGATGAAAAAGCCTACCCAAATAAGACTATGTTGGAAAAAATTAAGGTATTTTAATTTTTATTCTACCATACTTGTGCATACTACCATCTACAATTGCCATAAACCTAGATTTCAAAGATTTTAAAGTTCAATCACACTCAAGGCATTCAAGACCACTCTCATTCTAAAATTCACTTGCACTTACACCAAGAAATAGGTGCAATAACTATAACGAGATTGATCCCTCCTCAAAGTATTGGTATGTAGGAAAATCTCTTCACAGTAGGGTGTTGAGGATGTCCAATCTATCTTACTAATGAATAGACATTTTTAGCTCATGCCATACATTTAAGGAGGATTAAGGTTTTCACACTAAATTAGATTTTATGAGCATAATATAGAGTTTTATATTTCATTCATGCAGGAACATGACCCATAAACATAGGCTCAAGTACTCCAAAAAAATAGGAATAATCCTACAAAGAGGACACTAGCACCACTTTAAGGACACTACAGTAATATGGTGCTACTATCTCAGTGGGGACTTATTTTTTTCTAGTGAGAAATTAGATCTTAAGACCTTGTCGATGATACTCAGCCCTATCTAGAACTCATTTTTCAAAACCCATATATTTTTCAATAGTGAGTTTATATATGAGTCTTTATTCATGCATATTTATTACTATTTTTAGAAAGTCAAAAGAAGTAAAAAACTATAAAAAAAAATTCAGTGATTAATTATTGAATATTATTTTATAGAATTGGACATATTAGCCCTTTAATCTAGGTTGGAAATTACATTTGTAAAATGCTAAAAGGTTAAACCATTTGGTGAACCCAACTTACTTTGAATATTGATAAAACCTCTAGTTTGCCTTTCTCAATTTTTTTACACTAAATTAGGGTTACTTAGTTCTATTTTCTATGCTTTTGGCATAACCTAGATCATTATATCAATGTCACATTATAGTTTCATTTATTTGAATATAATTTAAATTTTTACAAAACAACCCTAATTCAATACCCTAATCCTAGATAAGAATAGGGTTTACATTTCCAAAACTCAAATTTTAAATACATATATCTTCTAATTTATATTTCATATAATCATGATCATAGTGATGGAAGAAATTAATCACTTTTAATTGCAAAGTTTAATACTTTAATTTGCATGCTTGTTCCCTTTAATTTAGAATGAACTTAGAAAAGATATAAACACATGTATAGATGATGCTTTATATCAATTGAAATATATGTCATATCTCATAGCATTTTATCATTATTCTATGTGGAATTTCATTAACAATAAAACTTATACACACAAAGAGTTTTAACACATAAGTTATTAACTATATTTCATGTTTTAATGTCATATATTATGCAATGTAAAGAATATCCTCCTCCTCGTCTCCATGAGGATGATAAGTAATTTACCTCTAACTAGGTCCATAATATCACTCCTCCATAAGATGAAGAAACCTATACCAATATCATTAATCTCCATACCCAACCTATTCACACCTCTTACCTATAGTTGGTGTGCCTACATGTTCAATCAAAAACATCTAGGGTTTGTAATTGTGAGACTTTATGTGATCAAATTAATAGTATGATAAGAACAATTATAGGTTTACAAAATCAAAATCAACTATTACATGAAAAAATCGCAACATTGGAAAATCAATTTACAAGATAAAGGCTTCCAGGACACAATAGTGTAAATCATGTATATGCATCTTCACCTAGTAAATTTAAGGCAAACAATGTTACATATCCAAATCATAAATCACAACAAAGAACATCTACAACTAGTGATTCAAAAAACATTTAAAGGTCAAATAAGAGTTCAAGTGAGGTACTAAGATAAATGATTAAATCTAAGTTAATCAACCTATCCCCTCTATACCCAATGAGGAGATCTAAATATTTTTGTGCATATCATAGAATGCATGGGCACCACACAAATTCATGTTTACCATTCAAGAAGGAAAATAGAATAGATAATGGATATAGATGACTCACAAAGTGACACATAATACACATAACATAAAATGGTACATATATAAATTCAAAAAGGTCCAAACTTAGAAATAATACAAAAATTGTTATCAAAGCATAGTAAAGAACAACAAAAATTTTAGAAAACATAATTAGATCTTGAAACAATACAATAGGCACAAAGAAATTAAACAAATTTACCTCTCCAAAATGAGGCTCAATTTTTAATATGGTATAATTTTGGTCACAAATATCTACAATATTTTGATTATCATGATCAAGGTTTAGACAAATAGGCCCAAGGTATTTCTTCTCCTATTCTAGTACTGACAATATTGGTCAACAGGGTTTGGGATTCATTGAATATCTTAATACACATTAGTCACAGATATAGTTTATCAAGTCCAAACATCTAGATACATAATAAATTCTATAGAAAGAGAAAGATATTAAGTTACAAAGTAAAAATCATGCTACACAAATAAGAATTCTCAAAATAGGTTTTCTACCAAAAGAGCCTCCACAACATTGTATGTCTATAATAAGCATAGTTTCAGAAAGAAAAAAACAATAAATTTTCCAAAAAACATTTAAAAAGGTCAACTCCATAGTATAAGGAAATACCCTCTATTATCATAGGTTATTATGATTATGATGATAAACAATACTCAAATTCTTACTACAATAACATTCAACTACAGCATAACATTCACACTGCATGAGAGCTTACCATTCCTATTTTTGACACAAGACACAATGATAGTGAGTCTCCCATGAGACTCATTGGTTAGTATGATTCCTAATCTTTTACATAATTCCTTCTCTCTCTTGTTTCTTGTGCATAGCTTATTTCCATTCACTTGTACATAGCCTATATTTAGAAAACACAACAACAATATAACATGCAAAAATACAAAAACATTCAAATATTACTAAAAAAACAAAACTTTATAGATTGTATGAATTTTTATGTTTACATTTATACTACCTTCAAAATATCACATATTCTAGTTGTATTAGTATACTCAGTTTTATCGTACATATATGCTTCACTTATTCTTGTTGAGTGCTTGTAAATTATATATAGGACCTCGTTCAACTACCATAATCCAAACTTTCTATCATCCACCCATTAGGGGCATATACACTAGTCCACGTTTATTCATTTGATGCATCCACCTACTCAAGGGCATCTCTTACATAGTTTTTACTATTAGGTTCTATCCTTACATACTATACATTCCAATTTATCCATTGATATATCTTTATATTGATCATTACTACTCATTTCTCGTATTTTGCCGACTATCACTAGTTAGACTTAGCATATGTACATATTAGCATTTACATAGATTTTTACTACATAGTTATGCATGCTTTCATTTTTAGCTTTCTGAGTTTAGACTTGATTGTGTTTCTTATGCTTCTTCCATTTTAAGGGCATTTGAATATGTCATTATTCTTTAGATCTATGTTGCTTCTATATATGTTTGCCTTGGACATGTGTCCATGTCCATTGTGTCTATTTTCCTAATTGTATATCTGGACATTTGAATATGTTTGTTTATGTGTCTCAATGATAAATTACTTATTACTTGCATTTATGGACATTTAAACATGTCCTTACATGTATTCCTTCTCAAATTTAGTGACATATGCCCATGTCCCTTATATTATGGCCCCTTTGCCTAATTTTGTGCATCTTATGTGTTTAAATGTATGTTTCCTTATATACTTCTTCACCATGAAACTTCCCTTTTCATGTTACACACACCAGTTTTCATGTCTTGAGGGACCTCATGCATCCACTCCTACTTGGGTGTCACGATGCACATCATGCCTCATCCCCCTAGGTATCTATTTAGATTTACTATTAAACACATTGATTACATCTATATTGATACCCTTGTGAAATTATAGATTACAACATACATATTACATTATATACTTATGCTCAAATACTTTTACATTCTGATGATATGTTTGTACATTGTAATAGAATATAATGTAATTATCATACATATCCTCTAGCTAACACATTTTTCCAAGCTACTTATTTTGATGATAGTTCTTAAATAGGTTATATAACTACCCTCAAAATAGGGGACATTCACAGGGGTTGGTCATAGATATTAGGATCATACATTATTATTCACATATTATTTTTAGCACACAAGCTCAGTTTCATAAATCAAACACAAATCAGACATAGAAACAATAGGGACTCAAAAATAGTTTAGTCACTTAGATTTTAAACCAAATAGACATTAGCACCCATATTGGGATACTAGCACCATAGGGCACTATTATCCACTATAGGGTGCTACTATCTAGTATCCCTAGCTTGAAGACAATCTAGATTAGCTAGAATAGTACACCAAGTACAATATATATTTTCACAAGTATAATCATAGGTTTGACATTTATGTTTATATTTTTCTTAGATACACTCATTTCATTTTGGATTCATACCAATTTCTCAAATTTAATGGAATAATGTGTGGCATGATCATTCTCACATTTAGTTTAGTTACATAGATATAATATTACATACTAAATTTAGAATTATTATACCCAAATATCATATTGGGCGCATGTGTTTGGCACATAGTTTCTATGTGATCAGTTATACATAGGTTGATCAGATGGAATGGTAAAATCCATTTCATTATCTACCTTGTATACACTTTCTATCATATTCTACATTGTCACCTAGTTCATGCCTTACTTCATCTACGTGGTTGTCATTTCCAAGTGGCCTAGAGTTGCCTTATGTACATGAGTGGCCATGGAACTAATATAGATAGTTTGATAATTTAAGAACTTTATGCAATTCACTTTCAAATGCATCTAATTAACATGGGTTTTAAATGATGGAGTCATATCCTACTTTTATTCCTGATCCACCCACACAAGAGGGTTAGACACACTTATATTCTTATCCAAACTATTCACAGATTATGATCCATCGATCAAGGGTGGGAAATGATGAAGTCAAAATTGTATTGAGTTCTTAGCCACCTAGATATGATGATTGAATAAGCTATAAACTTAATCCAAGCTATTCAATGATTTGATCACTATGTACACTCACACACATAGGTTGTCACTAGGTTCATTCATTGGTTCACATACCCAATGAAGTATAATCATTCTTTTCTTTTTTCCTAATCTCTTTTATCAACTTTATTCAACATATTATTTTTATTTCGATAATCTCTTAAATAAGGACTAATTTTTGCATGTTTTATTTTAAGTCATTGCTTTGGATCCTGTTTCACATACTTAGACTCAGTTACATGGGATTCACTTCCTAGATAAGTTTAGGTATGCTTCTTTTTTCTTTATACTAGTCATTTTACTTTATTGCATTTATATCATAAAGGAGGGGCAAATGTAATCACCTAAAAGTGGTATTTGGATGTTAAAAGTGTTGCTTGAGATAGTCTATTCTTATCTTAGCCCTTGACCTATCCTATAGCCTTTATCACACTTTTAAAGCCATTGTGCAGACCATAAACATCTTTTAGATCAAAGTTCCATTACTTTTCCAGATCCTAATCTAATGTGCCCAATCGTCTACCTATTGGACCCTAGCACCACAAAAAGGACACTAGAGCAACATGGAGGTAGTGTCCCCCAAATGGGGCTAGAGTCCTTTGCCCTAACTCTCCTAAATGGATATATTTTCAAACATGTGCACCTCCTAAGGTTAGTCTAAGTAATTTTTTATCCATAAAAGCTATGAATCCCTATAAATATAATATTATTTGACCTCTATTCACTATATGAAAAATAAATTAAAAAAACCTATCCAAATAATAAATAAGCTAAGTAAAATTAAGGTATTTGATCCCTATTTTTTCTTACTTCTACCTAATTTCATCTACATCTATCATAATCCTATATTTCAATTATTTTAAAACTCAAGCATACTCATGACATTCAAGAACACTCTCATTTTACCATTCACTTGTACTTTCACAATGTACTAGGTGGGAGAACTACATCATGATTACTCTTTCCTTAGAGTATTGACATGTAGAAAACTCTCTTCATAATAGGGTGTTGAGGATGTCCATTTTATCCTACTAATGAACACATATTTTTATCTTATGTCATACTTATAAGGAGGATTAGGGTTTACACACTAAATCATATTTTTCAAGCATAATACAAAGTTCTAGTTTTTTTGTACATAAGAACAAGACCTAGAAACAAAGGCATAGGTGCTCCAAGGAAATATTTACAATCATACAAAGAGGACACTATTTTCACTTTGAGGAAACTACAATAATATAATGATATTGTCCATGTGGGACGCTACTATGTAGTCAATAATTAAATTCTAAAACCCTGTTGATGACACTTTGACCTATATAGAACCCCAATTTTAGAACCTAGATCTTTTGTGATAGTCACTTTCCATATAGATATCCTTTTATGCATATTTATTACTACTTTTAAAAATTTAAAAAAAGTTAAAGGCTATAATAAATCAATGGTAAACTATTTAATAATATTTAACTTACAAATTCCTTTTGTAAAACCCTAAAAGGTTAAATCACTTTCCTAAAGGGACAAGAATTCCCAATAAGACATGAATGCCTTGTCCCTATCTCTTAAATCTACCCTTCCTCTAAACAGTCAAAATATAAAAAATGAAAGCATCATTAGGGTCGGCCTTTAGATATTTAAATTATTTACTAGGACTTTTTCCTCTTTAACTACTATAAAATCACATTCAATTCACTCATTTCAATAATCTAGGTAGATCTTATTGAATTCTATCACGATAACTTATTTACATAAGTGCGCATTGAACATACAATACATATTCTTTCCAAATCAATTTCTAAGTACTTCAAGTATTTGTGAATCATGTTTAAATTTAGTTTTATCTAAATCCAGCCAAACATGATCAATTATTCAATCCAAATCTAGATGCATTCATATAGTAAAAGTAGCACAATTATACAAACCACATAGGTGGGATAACTACATGGAGGTTTAATCCTTCTTCAGGATATTGGTATGTAGGTAGCGCTTAGCATAATGGGATATTGAGGTCCAACACAACTCCAACTACTAACCCTTTTTTATTCCTCCATATTTTTTAATCTCTTTGTGGCATAAAGTTTAGGTGTTCAACATCAAAAAGACATATATAGGTCTTTGCATAATTTCTGAAGACCAAATCAGTTTCAAAATACCTAACTATCACTATCACACTTGACTATTTCAAAATATCAAGCTTTCTAAAAAGGACAAGATCGACGAATATGGATAACAACAAGAGTCACTTTTGTCCTACTAGGTGTTCATGTTCTTAAGGGAACTTAGGCTCAACTTCTGAAAAGTTCCTGGTTTACCTATAATAAATTTTCTTGTGTAATCACTTGATGACTCAAAAAACTAACTTTATCTCTTTTTTACATAATTTGGCCTTGTTTATTTTTGGTTTGTTTTGTTTATTTCAGTCATATATCTTCGTTTTTGTTGTTTTTGTCTATATTTACTACTCCCTACTTTTTTCTATTCCATTTATCTAGCTTATGATTAATTAAAATATTAATAAAATTTTAGATAATATACTATGCTCCTAATAAGCCTAAAGAGCACACAAATTATATAAAACAAGAGAACAATTTAGATAGAATATAATATAGCTAGAGGGGGTTGGGATAGGGATAAAAGACCATAAGAATTTGATACAACACACTAATTAAATTTAATTTGAACCAATAATTAATCAATACAAAAATTAAAATAGTATAATTTAACAATTAATAAATATGCAATGGCCTTTTTAAAACATTTAAAATATAAAATTCAATATAATTTTTTTTTTGGTCATTTTCTTTCTTTCTATTTGGATCATAGTAAGACCTTGCATGTTTTAAGTCCATGCCTCCATTGTACTGAATTCATTTATCTTCGATTTAGTTTCTTTTGATTTTGATTTTTATATAGTAGTTTTATTTATCCTTAAAAAAAGAGTTATAAAATTGTAATATCTTGAATATAATAGAGATTGGATTTTTTTTTTTTTTTTTTAATTTTATTTATTTATTTTTCTTTTTTTATAAATTAATAATAAATTAAAATGATAGCATTAGATTTTGTTAATAACGTAAGATTTTATAAAAAGTGATGAAGATATAAAATTTTTGAATAAATAAAATTATAATAATAAATTTAAAATATAAACCAAAAAATATATAGATCGTCCATTTTTCAAATCAATATATTTAAAATATTATAATAGTTACAATATTTTATTATTAATTTAAATAAAATCTTTTGATATGCTTAGATGGGCATGGTTATATATATATATATATAGTTTAGTAAATTATGCCACATTCGTTTTTGTATGGGAATGAAAATAATTAAGCTAACAAAGGGCAAAATTTATGCAAAGACACCGAACGTCATCCTTCAATAGACACCAACCACCATATTAAAGGGGAGTTTTCATTTTCTCTCATTTCAGCATTATATCAACACCGAACACCATCCTCTGCGCAAAGTTTCATTATATCAAATTCATTTCAAGAAAATCAGAACTTTAGAAAAAAAAATTAAAAAAAGTCAGATTACAAAGAAAACGCCTTTGAAATGGACTATGATTCTGAAGATGCCTATGATAGCGAAGACTCTGAATGTTTGGGGGACGGAGAGGGAAAAAATGGTGACACAAAGCGTTATAACATTTTGAGTTTTGAAGGCA
The DNA here is from genome assembly GCA_037957365.1 of Torreya grandis. Lineage (NCBI taxonomy): Eukaryota > Viridiplantae > Streptophyta > Pinopsida > Cupressales > Taxaceae > Torreya > Torreya grandis. The sequence continues at coordinate 1,912,768 of JARHVA010003414.1, read as the reverse complement.
TCAGTGAACGGCAGCAGAAGGACATGGAGTCTGTTTCGTCCCTTTGCTGTATCTCGAAACCTGAGGCTAAAATTCTTTTGCGTCATTTCAAATGGAGCTTAACACATTTACTGGATGAATGGTTTGCGAATGAGCAAAAGGTGCGAACAGATTCGGGCCTGTTTGAGAAGACTTCCACAAGAGAATTGAGAGGCGATGAAGAGATCAGATGCGGGATATGCATGGACACCCACATCCTTACCCAAATGAAGGCCCTTGCTTGTGGCCATTATTTCTGTAATCAGTGCTGGATGAAATACATTCAAACCTCAATAAGGGAAAATGGTGTTGGGTGTCTTAGTTTGAGATGTCCTCAACCTAAATGCGGTGCCACTGTTGGCGAAGACACCGTGCTTGGTCTAATTACTGACGAAGAAGACAGAAAAAACTATGCCCGGTTTCAAGTTAAATCATATGTTGAAGAAAACATGAGGGTAAAATGGTGTCCGGCTCCTGGGTGTGAATATGCTGTGGAATTGCAGGGTGGACTCACCAATTGCTATGATGTTACATGCAAATGCTCTTATAAGTTTTGTTGGGAATGTTCAGAGGAAATGCATCGTCCGGTTGATTGTGAGACTGTTAGAAAGTGGATATTAAAGAATGCAGACAGTGCAGAAACAGAAAAGTGGAAGCTCGTTAATACGAAGCCCTGCCCGAAGTGTGGTCGTGCCATTGAAAAAAATCAGGGGTGCATGCATATGAAATGCGTGGCTCCATGTCATTTTCAATTTTGCTGGTTATGCCTTACTGATTGGCAAAACCACAGTGGTGATAGTTTTTCTTGCAATAGATTCGAAGGTGATGATCAAGGGACAGGGATAGGAACAGTGACAGAAACTGAGTCGGAGCAAACAAAAAGAAAAGAAATAAAAGCTATCCGAAAAGCCTTGGAGAGATACCTCCATTATTATGAGAGATGGTCAGCCAACGAAAAATCTAGGGCAAAAGCACTGTCTGATCTCCACCTTGTTGAGACTGTTCAGATTAAAGAGTTGGGCGACATTCAGTGTGTACCGGAGTTACAGCTCAAGTTTGTGAGTGATGCATGGTTGCAGATTGTTGAATGCAGGCGTGTGCTCAAGTGGACATATGCTTATGGATATTATCTTCCACAGAGTGAGAATGCCACCAAACATTTATTCGAACACTCCCAAGCTTATGCTGAATCTTCTTTAGAACGACTTCATCATTGCGGTGAGGAAGAGCTGCAGGGTTTTATTGAAAGTAGAAGGCCTCCACAAGAATTTACTGAATTTCGCAACAAGCTTGTTAACTTAACAAATACCACTAGCCGGTATTTTAAGAACCTTGTCCAAGCTTTGGAGACAGGGCTTGCATGAGAAAATGTTGAACCTAATATAACCAGTCATTTGTGATATAATCTTAATTATTCATATTCCTGTTTTTCCTTACATATAGTTATATTTGATTTGTGGGGTTATTTAATCATATTCATTGTACATTAGTTTTTTTCTTCTTCTTTTAATTTTGTTGGGAGGAAATTATAAGATGATTAGATTTTTTTTTTTTAATAATTATAAAGTAAGATGATTTACTTAACATAAGATTTTGTTAATAGAGGAATAATATTTCATTTTGATATAAATTGTATGATTATTATTTAATCATCAACATTTAATATGTACATAAAAATAATATTTGTTTATATTAATTATTAAAAAATAAATAAAATAATTTAAGTTTTAAATTTAATAAAATTATAATAAATAAATTAAAATCAATTTAAAATTTTTAATTAAAATATAAAATTATAAAACTAAAAATATAAATATGATTGACTTTTAAAATAATATATTAAATACCACCAACATAATACAATTTTAATTATAAATTATAAATTTTAAACAAATTAAAATATATATTTTTAAAAAATATTATATTTTTTTATTTTCTTTTTTTCCAAATGTCATACACTTTCTCCCAATCAACCATCGAAAGGTCGAAACCATTTAATGACTCACATCTAGAAACATGTAATATTCTAATTTCTAACGTTGATATTTTTATATATTTAAGTTTGTATTTATTTGAAAATCCTCGTTTTCATGTTACACTTTTAAAAATTACATAGTATTCTATGCCAAACTTTAGAAATAGTAAAAACCCTCCATATTTTTCTAATAAAAAATCTCCCGGACTTTGAATGAAGTGATGCAACTTCTTTTTATAATAATTAATTTCAAATCCCTTCATTTCAATTTTCTTCTAATTAAAATAAGATGTGAATAAGAATTGTCGAGTGCTTTTAGTATCTATTGATATAAATTGTTGATAGGTTAATATGTTAGAAATAATCACTCGATATTCAATTTATAATCATTGTGTGAGTAATATTGAATGACAATTTTATATTTCAACTTTTTGAATTCTATATAATGATGATATAATCTATGTAAGATCATAAGCTCATGTTTCTATTATCTAGTTCATAAAAGCATCCATTCTCTACAAATAATATAACAGTGAAATTACCTTTTTATGTAAGGGTTGTAGCTCAATAACAAACAATGGTAGATGGAAAAGAATATTACATTTAAATCAAATTTAATAATACATTTGTGGAATTGTTGAGCTATGAAATGGTGAACTATCATGCTATGGTTTATCCACACAGACTCAATATGCAACTAATGCTTCCCATAACTTGTCATAATCGTAATTTGAATAAATATGAAATGATCAAAAACATGTTATTAGAGATCAAATTGTGTTAAATAATTTAATCTTGGAATGCAATTTTTTTATATCTGACACTCAGATACCCAATCAGGGATTACCATTAAACACTTTAGGATACAATTGATAAATTCATACTTCTAGATATGGGTTCTTAAGAAAAGAACCAAATAGGAGTCTTCAAGGCCAAAATTCTATGCAAAAGTAAATTGCATTATTTGATTGCGGGGTTTGATCATAGTAGACCAAAATTATAGCTACTTAATTTAATCTTCCATCTCCCATATCAGGGTTACCCAAACAAACATTTGAACAAATAAAATACAAAATTATCTGTTATATTTTTGAAAACAAAAAGAATTAAATTAAATCCTAAAACCCCAAAAGTCATCACCTTTTAATTGAGCCAAAGAATCAAGGGAAACCAACTATGCACAAGCATTTACACAATTTTAAATTAAAAAGAAATATAATTCAGCTCCCTCATAGTAAAAAAATTATGTGCAAAAATATGCATAAAATAGGAAATTTAATCCATTGCATTACATACTCAAATTGTGAACATGGAGATATGGAAATTTATAATAATATTTAAAAATGTAACTTTAAACAAAATTGTTTGAAGATCAAATGATTGTTACTAATTTTAAAGTCACTAGCATAAAACAACTTACAGAATATGCCCTCATAGATTACTAAATACCATTTAGAAAACACCAAAATTCATTAAACAAATGACAATGCTTCAATTTATTTTTGTCAAATAAGCCATGATCTTGGATCCTGGCATAGAAGATTGAGAAAATCTATGTATGTAGCAATGAAATCACATATAAATTTAAAAAGAGGAAGAAGCTTGTCTTCACATGACAATATTGCAAAATATGACCTGCTTGCATAAAATCACATTAACCTATCTTTCTTGTCTAACCTTCCAAAAAGGAAAAGTGGCGTACATATAAAGAAAATTAGGAAAACATGAGGAAGCCTCTAATTTTCCTAATTAGATAATTATATTAAAATATAATTATCCTATGTGACCCTTTTATAGCTAACCTAAGAAATCTTAATTGACATAGAATGGCCATATGGCTGTGTAGGCAAAACCCAATGAGAAAAAGCACTACACTAACACCTGCCTTGCCCTTAAGCATAGCTTAGATGAGATGAGAATTGAGTCCCAGCATTGAAAGCCTAATGAAGTACCCAAGTATATAATGAAGAACCTTCATAAGAGGAAGAATAAGGTGGGGAAACACTAACCCCAATGAGAGCTCATAGATGAACAAATTTAGTCTCTGTGAAGGGCTTGGTCAGAATATCTACAATCTAATCCTATGTTGGACAGTACTCAAGATCAATGACTTGCTCATTGATAAGCTCCCTGATGAAGTACATGTCAATCTCTATGCATTTAGTCCTTTGATGGAGAATGGGATTCCTACAAATCTAGATAGTCTTTTGGTTGTCATTGTAGATGATTGTTAGCATATGAAACTAGATACCAAACTCAATGAGAATGCCCTAAAGCCATATTATCTCAGTAGTGAAATTAATAACCCCTCTGTATTCTGCCTCTATAGATGGTAAAATAATTGCATGTTACTTCTTTCTTAAGCAACTTATTAGACCTAAACCAAGTGAAAAACTATAGCCTAAAGTGGAATTTTAAATATAAATATCTCCATCCCAATCTAAATCTATGTATCTAATCAAATCAACCTATGTTCCTCTCCATAATATATCCCATAGTTGTGCAAACCCTCAAAGTAGTGCAAAATCTACTTATCTACTTTCCAATGCAATTCCTACAGTTTTTGTATAAACCAAAATACCATGCCAACTGCATAAGATATGTCAAGTCTATTGTGTGTGAGATAGATAAGACTATCCACAAGTTATTGATATGGAGTTGTGTCAACTAATGGTGTAGGACAATCAACCTCAAACTTCACACCAGACAAGAAGGGAGTAGGAGTTGGCTTACACTCAACCATGTTAAACCTCACAAGTAAATCAAGAGAATACTTGGATTGTGATAAATTTATCCCAAAATTTGATTGAATGATTTCAATCCCAAGAAAGTAGTGCAATAATCCCATATTTTTCATTAAAAATCTATTTAAAAGTGTAGTTTTCACTATTAAGATAGATGATCATGAACTCCCTATAATCATCAAGTCATCCACATAGAGAACTAGGATCAATAGAGAATCATCTTATCATAAGATGTAGACATTTAGATCTAAGTGGCATCTAGTGAAGCCAACTATGAGGAGAAAGGAGGCCATCTTAGATATCATGCTTGAGGGGCATGTTTGAGTCCGTAGATAGATTTTTTGAGTCTATAAACCAAGGAGGAATCTTCCACAAAGCCTTGTGGTTATTCCACGTAGATCTCTTCTTTGAGGTCACCATGTACAAAACCACTTTTGGCATCCATTTGGTGAACATCCCATCGATGTGTAGCTGTGATGGCTAGAGTGATTCTGATAGACATCATTTTGGCTACAGGAGCAAATGTCTTAGTGTAGTCTATACTAGGCACCTGAGAAAACCCATTTACAGCTAGAAAAGATTTATACTTATCAATAGACCCATCTACACCATAATTAGTTTGATAAACCCATTTTCAATAGACCAATTTTCTTCCTTTAGGAAGAGGGACCAAATCCCATGCTTTGTTCTTGATTAGGGAACTATAATTCTCTTATATAGTAGAATCCCATTCTAGAATGTCAGATGCCTCATGAAAGGTTTACGGATCTAAGGCAATGGCCAGGTAGGCATGTGAATTCCCTTGAAATAATGAATGTATCCACCTTGTATCTGATGGATTTCTAACCTATTTCCCAACACTTAGAATTTTTTATCTAGTCTAAGTAAGACAAGAATTATATGAGATTGGAGAAAAAGGAGGTGAGTCATCATCATCTATAATGTGAGTATGAGATAAAGAAAATCCTCATCACTTGAACTTGAAGAAGAAAAAGATTCATCCTAATCATCAAGAGGATTTTAAGGTGGATCCAAGTCATTGTCTAAGGTATAATTAATGTCCAATGAAACATTTGAAGAGTTTGGGGTACCATTAGTGAGTTCAAGTGGGTATCACAAAACTTGACACTACTTTCTATGAATAAATCATGAGTTTTAGTATGTAAGAGCTCGTATCCCTTAGTACCCTCTACATACCCCACAAAGATACATGACTAACTCTAAGGGTCCATTGCCTTTCATTTTTTATTTAGAACACAGGACATTACTGGTGATCTAAGCACTCAAAATTGATCCACTACAAGGTTGTGACGATCACAAGATTCAAAAGTAGTGATTATTTTCAAGGCTTTGTGTGGAACATGGTTTTGAATGTAGCATGCATAGTTGATTGCTTCAACCAAAAATTGAGGAGAAAGAGACTTTGATTGAAGCATGCATTTGACCATTTTCTTTAAGGTACAATGCTTATGTTTGATTACACCATTATGTTGAGGACTACATAAAACTATGTGTTGTATCTATATCCTCTCTAATGTGCAAAACTACTCAAATTTGTTATTGACATACTCCCCACCATTATCAAATTTTGATGGAATAATCTGACTACTTCTCCATAAGTTCCTTGAAGTATTTTAAGTGATCAAAAATATTAGACTTATTTTTTATAAAAAACACCTAGGTGTACCTCAAAAAGTCATTGATGAATGTGAGCATGTATCTAGTTCTATTGAATGAAGGTTTTGGAAATGGACCTGCTATATCACTGTGGATAATTTATAACTTCTATTCGACTCTCCTTGCTTTACCCTTGTCATATTTATATTTTGGATGCTTGATAATAATGTATCCATTACATATTCCATCCGATAATTTGACTTTAGACAACCTTCAAACCATGTCCTGATGATTGATTTGCTCCAGGTAATGGTAGTTTAAATGGCCAAACATTCATGCCATAGTTTACTCACTCTATCTAGAAGAGTAAGTAGTGAAATTGAGGGTTGATCAAGGATAAATTGTTAGAAAGTATACAGCCTAGACCGATGATTATCCTTCCCATAAGCCACTACAATGTCACTATATAGCTCCTTGATAGCCACTAAATTAGGTGTGAACTCAACTCGATTCCTTACACCTATGTGAGTGATTTGGTACATGGATAGAAGATTGGTGGATAGTGAAGGAACACACAAAACATCATTGAAGTTCCCATCACTTAATTAAATCAATCCTTTACCACTGAATTCTAATAAAGTGTCATCACCCATGAGAATTGAAGGCATGAAACATGGCTATATTTTTGAAAATAGATCCTCTAAGGAGGCCATGTGATAAGAAGCACCCAAGTCAATAACTCAAGTCAAAGACTGAGAAGCTACTACAAGTGCCTTGATCTTATTTTTACCCTTTTTGCTATCTTTAACCTTTTAAAATTCTTATATGGATGTGTTCTGAGTTGAAAATTTAATAACATTGATTTTATTCTTCTCAAGCATCTTAGTCAAGGTGTCAATCTCCTTTTTTATGCACTAAGATTCATCATGCCCAAGTTTCTTGGCAAATTTGCATTTAAGTTCCTCCTTCTTAGGTTTCCAGCTTGAGGAGGACTCATTTGATGATTTATTAGGCTTGACATCTAATTTCTCATTCTTCTTGTGTTCATGATCTAGTTTAGACAATTTCTTCCCATGTTTGCCACTGCTATAAGGCTTCTTCTTGTCCTAATTGACAATCAAGGAATGTGATTTTGAAGACTTTAGTACACCCATTTGAACCAACTTATCTTGATCTTGAGTTATATTGGCAACAAACTTGTCAAATGATGGCATTTTCCAAGTAGATCCAAGTGTACATTTGGTAGCATGAAATGTAGAGATGAAAATTGAATAGTCATGACCTAGTTTTACAAGCATGGATAGAATCAACTAGTCATCTATTTTCTCAATGCCACAATATTCCAATTGTAGTCTCAGTAATTTAAAATTTATAATAAAGTCTTATAGGGTGTCATAGTCACCTTAGCTTAATGTGATGAGCTCATTCTCTAGTTCATGACCCCTCATTATGTCTTTTACTACAAAAATCTTGTCTAGGATGGTCTAGACTAAGTTAGAAGTGTTTGTAGACTCAACATGAAATAGGAGGTCAAAATACATTGATAGACATAATAACCTATATGCCTTATCACATATTTTGTAGTAATTAACCTTTTCTACATATATAGATTGCTCAGTTTTCTCATCCATAGTGATCTGATAGAGTCCTTTACCTCTCAAGGTGATCTGCATTTCAGACTTCCAGTCGAGATAGTTAAATGGTGTGACTAGTTCAATGTTTAGATCCATTAGTGTAGATTTGATTGAGATAATTTATATAATTAAGATGAAGTAAAATAACAAAGTACACATAATACAAGTACACCCTTGAACTATCAGCAAAACCCCTATTAAATTACAATGTAACACATGATCAATATTAGATATCAGACACTACCAAGAATTCATCTATGAGAAACTAGTGTGAAAGAGTAGATGAGGGACATCGATCATAGCCGATAATTCATCCAAGAAAGATATAATGAGTTTTAATCCATTACACTATGAATAAAACGTATGTTAGAAAGGGCCTAAAAAACCATCACCAATACGTAGATCTTAAAAAAATATGCACTTTCAAAAAAAACAACACCCAAAATAGAGATACAAATTGAAGGTTATGATACTTACAAGTTGTTACTTCACCACATTCTTGGACTCTTTCCAAAAATGGAAAAAATATTTACCAAGATTACTTGTGATTTCTTATCAAAAAAGACAAAAATGGCCAAAAAAATAAGTAATGGTAGCTCACAAACTTGATCAGTAAAGACCCTTTGAAAGTTTGATTTGGTTTGAGAAGAGTAATCCAGAGTCTTGAGACTACTTTGTTGATGTAATTAATTGGTCTTCGAGAACCCAAGTAGAGGTGCCCCACAACTCTGAGTTGGTCATCGTAGTGTAATCTAGGTTTTCCACACTGCTTAACTTCCACAAGTAATTGGCCTTTCAAAACTTGAGTAGAGGTACCCTACAACTCTGAGTTGGTCTTTATAGTGTAATCTATGTTTTCCAGACTACTTAACTTCTCTAAGTAATTATCCTTTCAAAACTGAAGTATAGGTGCCCTATAACTCTAAGTTGGTCTTTGCAATATAATCCAAGTTTTCCACACTATATTGATTTCAACTCCTAGCAATAATCACCCTTCTAAAACCTGAGTTAGTCTCCAAAGAGTAATCTAGGATTTTAGGACTGCTTTACTTTCAACTCCCAACATTAATTACCTTTCAAAAACCCAAGTCATAGTAATGACCCTTTGAAAACCTAAGTTGGCTTATAGTAGTGAAAATCAAGTTTTTGGACTTCTTTTACTTAAATTGATATATTTTCAAGTAAATAAACTCTAGAAGTCTGAGTTGGTCTACAATCAAGTAAGCGGACTTAACAAACAACTCAACTTAGAAAGGTGAAGTTACTCACCACTGAAAGTCTAATTTGGTCTGTGGCTAAGTAACAGCGCTTTGAAAGTCTAGATTTGTCAGTGGAATCTCTAATGTATACAACTCAAAGTTGATCAACTATAAATCCTAAGTAATGACCACCTAAATATCCAAGTAACATAGAGGTTTGATGGCACATAAATTGAGGTAAGGCAAAAATGTCAAAAATACTTTAGCAATAGAAATTTTATAAGAGACCCATTTGAAATTTTGAGCTGAAGAAGAAAACCTAGAAGTTATTTTTGCATAGCATCATAGGAAGTATGGATTTTTTTAAACAATAAAAAATAGGACCTCAAGATGCCAAAAAGAGAAAAAAATTAACTATTTCAGAACTAGGTCATGTTTACAATCGATCCAAGGGTTTTGGTACCTTCCAAAACCAGTGATGCAATTTTTTTAGATCTGAATCTATAATAGAAAGTTTTGCATGGAATCACTAAGGAATCCCACCAAACCCTTGGTTTTACTATAATAATGAAAACAACAATATTTTACCACAAATATTTATGTAATACTAACAAAAATGTCTCTAATATCATGTCAGATTGGCCACAAACTTAGATCCTTACATAGAATATTGAGAAAATCTATGTATGTAGAAATAAAATCATAGATAAATTGCAAAGGAGAAAAAAATTTGTCTTCACATGGTAATATTGTAAAATATGACCTTCTTGTATAAAATTACATTGACCTATCTTTCTTGTCTCACCTTCCAAAAAGGAAAATTGGGTTACATATAGGAAAAATTATGGAAACATAAGGAAGCCTCTAATTTTCCTAATTAGATAATTACATTAAAATAGAATTATCCTATGTGACCCTTTTATAACTAACCTAAAGAAGCTTAATTAACATAGACTGGCCAAAAGGCCATGTAGGCAAAATCCAATGGGAAAAAACACTACACTAACAATGTTTTCTATCTATCAAGGCAATAATAGCTAGATTCACTCTTTACCAATGTTCTTATTTTTATTTAAAATGAATTAAATATAGATCCAGATCAATAAGTAGATTATAATTATTTTTAGAAAAAAAATTAATTGCACAAGTACCCAGGGGTAAAAATAACAGATGTTAATGGCTATAAATTGCCATAAAATGATTCTAGCTAATTATCAGTAAGTAATATAGATTAGAAGAAAAATTTTAGGTAGAAAAAACATATTTAAGAGTTGATGAAATGACTTAGAAAGTCTTTAATGGCACTAAAGTAAATGTCTATTTGGAATAGACTTATATGACTAAGAAAATAATTTTAACAACTATCAAGATCCATGCAAAGTACCAAGCTGCTAGATAATTTAATATTATTTTGAAAAAAATAAAATGCTATAAAAAAATCCCTATCAATTTGTTCTTCCACTTTGGGATATTTCAAATAAAATACTTGAAAAAATATTTCCTAGCGCTATTTTATTTTTTCCCAAGCTAGCAATTTACATGATGAGCAATGAACACTTATTTATTTATTTTCCATCCCCATGGTCTCGTTTCCATGCTATTGTGTACAAGGGTGTAGGTAACCTTTGCTAACATTTTTTTGCATGTGTTAAAATGCCTAACTCTAACTAAGGCTTCAAATGTTTTTAGTAGATGCAAATATTTTTTTATTTGATACAAACCATGCATATAATCAAGGGTTAGTGGAAACTAGCAAACAAAATAAAATATTATTAGTTTAGAGGGAACATTGAAAAATTAATTTTATTTTTACCAAACAACATATTTTTATTGGATGTTAATAGTAGGATATGGGATTAATTATCACAGGGCAAAAGAATAGTACCTAGGCCCATGGAAAAAATTAGTGGCCTATATTAAAAAAACTTGAAAGTCATTATGCAAATTTATTTTGCAATGGTGGTAAATCAAGTTTGAATTCATATATTAGTATAGGAAAATTATGAGGTGGTACATAGGTAATTATGAGGTGGCACCATGTAGTCATTTGACTACACCATGTATTTGAGTGACTCCATCATGCATCTATCCAACTACATCACAAATTTATTTGACTACATCATATGGCTACATGATCCAATCATATGACTACATCATGTAATCGTCTGATTACATCATCTAGTCATCCAAGGATCTAGGTCATTAATTGTGTAGGTGAATCAAGTGATAGAAAATTTAGAGCAAAGGTTTTTATTAAAAAATTCTCTAAACATAAATATTATTGCATATTTGGATTCCTCTTGAATTTTTATGTCATTTCAAAAAAAATCATCACAATCTGAGTCTATATGCAAATGTTATGGCCTAATAATATGGAGAGTTAGCATTGCACTTGTAAATGGATGACAACATGATGCATTACGTGAATGCAATTATGCAGTTGCATGATTACATCATGTAGTCACAAAACTACACCATGTAGTCATACAACTACATCATGCAATCATCCATCTACGAGTGTAATGTTGACTACCTAGCTTCCTGAGGTTGTAACTTTTATATATGAACTTAGATTACAATAGTTTTTAAAAATACATATGACTTCATCATGCGAATGCATCATGTAGTCACATGACTGCATCATGATGTCATCTATCTACAAATGCAATGTTGACTCCCCAACTTCTTGAGGATATAATTTTTTGCATATGAACTCAGATTGCAATGATTTTTTTAAAATTATATAAATTTTTGAGAGGAATCCAAATATGAAACAATATTTAGGTTTTGGTAGTTTTTAATGCCTTAACAATCTCAGCATAAGACATCAAATCAACACTATAGATAAATGTCTACTAGTTACAATCGTCCAATAGCTTATTGAACTTATCTGATAGCTTGTTACAGTCATGCTTGATATTATCACCCAGCACCAAGATGGTGTAGTCTCCCACATATTGGTTACATAAAGTTTAATATATATTAAATAGAGGCAAATTCCCTTGATATGGCTTTCTTGGTGTTGGTGACATACATATATAGGATGAAAATTATTTTAAAAAGTAGGTAAGCTAAATCTTAAATTTAAATTATACACTAAATTTTAGGTGATCCCTCACTATCAACTACCCTAAAAATTTTCAAAATCCTAACTTTGAAAAATGGAATATTCATAAATTAACAAATATTCACCACTAAAAAATTCTTACCTAAGCCTACAATTGGTACTAATAATGAAAAGAAATAAATTAATTCAATCTTATATTAATAAAATTTATTAGTTTTAAACATATTATTTTGTAACTTTTATGCAATCTAAAATAATATACTATCAATACAAAGACTAAATTATTCACTAAAATATTTTACCAATAAGAGACACATGATAAGAAACACATAATAAGAGACACATTTAAATATAGGTGAAAGTCACCTCATGGATGGTTTTAAGTTAGAAAAAAAGACATTTTAAATCTAAATTTTATCTAAAATCATGTTTTGTATTGGGCACGAGTCTTTAATTTATCACTAAATCTATATTTATGTTACATTTCCTACAAAAGTGGGCTAATGTCTATTTGGGGATGACCCTTAATGTTGATTTTTGAATGGATTATCAAGTCGATATATGGATAGATAAATTTATCTCTAGGTCAAATTTAAGAACTCATTCCTAGGTTGACTTAATAACCCGTATATAGCCTAACTTTAAAATCCATTCCCAAGTTGACTTTAGATATCCATCTCTAAGTTAAATTTAAATATCCATTCTCATGCCAACTTTAATCTTATCCATACAATAAATTTAGTATGATTGTATTTTTAATTTTGAAATATGGTCATTTGAAATGGTTATTAAGAATTTATTTGAAAAACTCTGAATTCCCTTCCCCTGTAGCCATGTGTAAAACCTTGCTTAATTCTAATGAAATGCCATCAGTGTTATCATGTAAACTATTTTGATATAATTTTTGAATGGAATTCACATCCCAATGTTGTATATATAAACAAAACATATTCTTATGTGAATTAATTTAGCATTAATTTTATCATATCATATTTTTTTATTCCTAGAGTTAGTAAAAAATTAGAGCATGAGTTATATCCATTAGTTAATTAGAGTTTTTATTGGTTGAATATAAAATGGAATGAATCCTTAAATAATATATATTTTTAACAATATCAATTTAAGCAAGAGATACCCACCATTTTGTGAGAACACTTTTATTAAAATCATATTTTTAAGTGCAATTGACCATTAAAAAATCAATTTCTCAAATTTCTCTATGTATTCACATTTTATTGTAAAATTATATTTTACATGTATAATTTCTATGTCATTTTCCAATGAAAATAGAGATATTAGATATTCATTAAATTTTTTCAGCCACTACCAAATACCAAAGGGAGATTAGCCAAGAAACAACCCAATTTTCATGACCAAAGATAAGATGAAAGGTTTGTTAGATGGTTTATTTAAGGATATTTTTCATCAGAAAGGTAGTCAAAATGTCCAATAGATAAAGAAGATGATTAAAACCCTCAAGTAAATTTTGAGACAAATCTTCAAGATGAGAAATAGGAAGAGAAACAAGATCATAAAGAGAAAGAAAGATTTCATCATCTTTGTTTTAACCTAAATATGAAGATCCCACAATATGATTTTGGAGGTAATTTTGAGGCCCATATGGCTGAGTAAGCTTAGTTTAGAATTTAGGGTACAAAATATTAATATTCAAGATGACAAGTTGAATACATTTGGATGGTGTTGTCCACACTTAGGGAGATAGATGAGTTCTTTGGGACTTTACATACTTCACCAAAGCTATAACAAAGAGATTTCATCTTAAATTGGATGAAATTAATGATACCCAGTTAATATTTCACATATATTTTTTCATTAAGATGTATACAAAATTAATTTCAAGTTTTAGATTCCAAGGCCAATCTCTCTTCAAATGTGGCACATAAGATATATGTTTACAAATTCTATAATGTAATGTAATCAGAGATAAGGATGTTTGAATCATAATTTTTTGAAAGGGATATTAGTATGCATATATTATCATAAAAACATATTCATTACCTATGGAAAAATGGTAATGAATATTATTTGTATATATTTTACTTGGGATAAGAAACCAAAGACTATAGTCATGAGTCTACCCCTAATTTTACTATTGTAAACCCATACCATATGTGTTCTAAACCATGAAGCCAGGGTCATGTTTGTAACCCAAAAAAAATTATGGTAGAGGAAATGTGTTTTTATAAGATAGATTTATATTTGGATAATGAGGATGCCACAAGAAAACTTGGTGTAGGGTGTGAACTGAAAGATCTGTCTCCTGATACAATAAGAAAAGGAAAACCATCTATGATATTTTTTCCAATGACAATTCTATACCATCTAAACACATTAAATCTAATTTATAATGTTCATAAATCACAAGTTTTTGGCATGGTCAATTTAGGAAGTACAGTTAATAATTTGGACAAAAAATAATAATAAAATTAGATCTCCATTTAGACACTTCTAAGCATTTTTCCATTGGGTTAAGATACACCAAATTTTTAAATACAAAGTATAAGTCCATAAATTTTAAATTTTATTTTAATACTATGTCCTCTCTATGTGGTATACATTGGGGGTGTAGATGTTATTTGATGGGTTCAATGTTTCTACTCACCAAGAACATACTCCACCACTAACTATGAGTGATTAATAAGATTCAACCAAGGGAACCATGAGTATAATATCAATTCATTTTTTTTATGGAAATTAAAAAAAAATGATTCTATTCATATGAACAAAATTTCAAATAAGGGGAATTTTATATTTATATCTCACTTTTATAGTATGGATGCAAAATCAACTATCCCACAAGAACATGCTCTATGTTTTCTAGAGTTGATATGGAAATATAAGGTAGTATTATAGGTTTTACCAAAGACTATACAACCATACACATTTTTTAAGAATATCATTTAGCTTGACCCTACACATGAGACAAGGGTGTTACATCTTTATAGGTATAATCATTTTAAAAATTAGGGGAAAGAAAAATATATAAGTGAATGCTTAGAGGTTATAATCATCATCCCTAGTAAGAGCCCATATGTGATCCAATGTTATTGGATATAAAAAAGGTTGGGTCATCTATAATTTTTATTGATTACAGGGCCTTATAAAATATCATAATAAAAAATAAATTTCTAATGCTAAAGATTGATGAGTAAAATGGGGTGATGTATTTCCCAAATATAGATCTTAGATTTGGATACATCAGATACCAATTTATATTCAAGATAAAAAAAAATATTATATTTAAAATGAATTAGGGCCTACTAATATAGGGTCTTGACCTTTGGTCTCAGTAATGCTCTAGCAACCTCTAATTTCAAGCATTGATGAATAAGATATTTGGTAATTTATTAGGTAATTTGTTTATTATATTTTTTTGATAACATGATCCTTGATTATAATAATTAATTAGTATTTAATATTAATCATTTGGATGTTGTGTTGGATATATTATATAAGGATAATTTTTATGCCAAGGCATCTAATTGTAAATTTCAAAAGGCATATTTAGAATATGTTAGCCACATCATTTCTATTGAGGGTATTCTTTGTAACCCTATAATTATCAAGTACAAATGTGATTGTCATGTACCCAAGATTATTAAATAAATTTGGAATTTCCTAGGATTAATAGGATTATAAAAAATAATCATAAGGAACTTATCAAAAATAAAATGCCCCTTAATCGACCACACCAAGAAGGATTTCTTCATGTGGTCAACTGAGGCACAATAATCTTTGGAGGATATCAAGTGATATATGGTCTCTACTCCAATTTATAAAGAATCTATTTCTTAAATTATTTTTTCATCAAGTATGATGATTCTAAATTTGGAATGGGCACAGTTCTTTCTTAGTACGACCACTCCATTGCATTTGAAATTATTGAATTAAATTGACTTGAATGAAGGAAGTCCACATATGAAGAGAAAGTTTTATCCATCATGCATGTAGTATCTAGATGCCATAAATTTATATTAGGGAACAAGTTCATTGTTAATATTGGCCACATCATGATTTTTCACTTTTTAACTCATGGAACATTAGTTGTGGAGAAAAAATGGATTGATCAAATATAATAATATGGATTTGATCCTTTAAAAGAAAGGAAAGGTAAATGTTGTATAAGAGGTGTTTTCCTGCAAAGAATAACCACTATTATTTTATACAATGCCTATCCAAAAACTTTCTTAGATACATTATATTATACGTGACTACTCAACTAATCCTACAAAATCAAACTTATGAAATAAATTAAATATGGGGGAGAGGGAATTATTGTTCAATATCCAATGAAATTATATTTTTATAAGGATGAATTTATTTAAGGGTTGATTCTCTCTTTATTTTAAAGGTGCTAGAGAATGGCCATGAGTCTCCATCTACAATCCACACATGGTTCAAAAAAAGTATAAAAAAACTTATGGGTTTTTATGAACCCAAAATTTACATGGTATGAAGTTTTGAAAATTAGATGTTGATGTACAAGCATTGATAAAAATTTAATATGCTTAGATCATTTTATTTCACATCTTTAATTTTTCTAAATAAAATCCCCTAATTATAAAATTCTCATAATGTTGGGGCTTTAGACTTCCCCAACATAGATTTTTAATGTGCATAATAGGATCATTATGGTGGTAATGTAATTTACATTATGGTTATGCCATTAACATGGTGGTTTGCATATCTATAAACTCCCCCAATAGTTATGTTAACTACACTAGTAGTTTAATAACTACCACCATTGTTTTTATAGATACCCAAAAATTACATAACTTCCACTCTACTTAAATAGGAATTTTTATGATATTTATTCAAACAACCAATTCAACCCATGTAATATGTACCATGAGATGTTATCAATTTTTGGGAATTCCAATCTTGATTGTGCTTCTCTCCCAACTAATTATCCATTACCCTCCCCTTTACAAATGTACTTATTTATGTTAAAATGGGATTTGTAAAAATTAATGAATGGACAACCATTAATTTTTCATTTTTGGAAGCCATCCTTACATAATTTTCCCTTTCAACCTCTTTATTTCAGTCTTAGTCCCATCATTCTTTATACCCTTTTGTTGATGAAAATTCCCCTAGATAGATTATGACAAACATATAGAGGTGAAACCAAAGGATTGATGTTTCATAGTAAACTTTATATTATATTATTTTCATTTGTGTTTGTTAGGTCAATGATTACTTTGTTTTAACTCTTATTTAATATTGGATTAGATTTTTCTGGTTAAATATTTGTAGTTAGATTAAAGGCAGATGAAAAGTATTTTAGGTTTGTTCTTAATAAGACTTTTTACAACTCTTTATCATTATATTATTTGTAAAATTAAATAATATACAAAAGTGTAAGGGATGATTTGATTTATTATTTAACTTTAAATTATAGATTAGGTAATCTAGGGTTAAAGGGAATATATATAATAGAGGGTACAAGCGTAATAAACTATCCCTATAGTATATAAATTAATTACAAAACTCACATATACATATACTAAATTTATTATGGTGAGATATGTTAAAAATTATAAGTGTAACTAGCAATTGATATTATAATAAATGGAAAAAATGGTACTTATATTATTCTAATGCTAATACGGATCTAAATTTGAAACAAGAAGCAATTAAATTATATGTTTATTTTGGGATTACCACAAAATTCTATATTAAGCAAATTTTTGACCTCATACACTTGTGTCGACCTCTAACAATTATGTTGACACTTCCATATAACTTAAATTTAGGTGTCCATTATGGAATACCTACTAGATCTAGATGTGATAACCTAAATTTTTTTGGGTTCTATGTCACTTTCACTCTAGTTTGCTAAGATTTGGATCATTTGTTGTTTCTCTTTATCAAATACTAGAACCCTAGTTATTCATATTCATAGTGTTTTGGGTTAGTCTAAGATAAAACCCCTTAAGGTCACTGTACTCCCAAGAAAATGTAATAGAAAATTCTTTGCATAACTCCACAAATGCAATCTTTTCAACTACAATGCATACCTTTCTGATCTTAAGAACCTTATCCTTGAAGATAGTAACACTTTCATAATTATTTTATTTTATAGACATACTCACCGTCTCCCTCCTCATTTTATCATTCTCATTGAAGGTGTTTTTAATAGTTACTAACCATTTGGGGAGATCACTATATCTTAGCTACATAATCTTTTTTATATATTATTTTTTTGAAATACTTTTGGTTTGTGAATAAATATCAGCATCTTGTTGAAGTAAAAATGTAATTTTTTCATCACTTTCAAAAACATTCCAATTGGCATCATTATCCCAAACTGATGGTCTTACTAGTACTGTGACATGTGCCTAGTTTTAGAGTTCATTGCATCATTAGGAATGTCAAATTGAGCTCATATTGTATCTAGCCTATCAACATTATTATTCTCCTATCTTGGGGATAATTTTATGTTGAAGGATTTAATGTATTTCGTAAGGTCACATAGCCTATGTTTATAAGACTTCAACAATGGATTCTTAGTAATTTTTTTACCCTTCACTTAAGGGACTACTAACTCACTATCACCAAAGACTTGTAATTACTTCACTCCCTTATTTTTTCCCATCGAATTCCATGAATTAGTGCTTTGTATTCAATTATATTTAAATTATATATGAATTAAAATCTAATAATAGAATAATACCTTTCTTTAGAGGGAGAAACTAGCATAACACATGCCCTTGATCTAGTCTTACTCCTTAAAACATCAAATAATAACATCCGTAGACCATTATTATTTTCATTTGACTTCGAAAGAGATGGTATAGATGCACCTTCTTCATGAAAATAGTAAACACCTAGACCAACTTCTTCAATACCTTTAGATGGATCATATTCATGATTTTCTGCTCCCCACTCATCAAGGAAAAGATTTGATATGCCTTTAAGAGGTATAACCATTTCTAGATGAATAGGATGATCTCCTTCATCAATGATAGAACAATTCACATTTAAGATATTTGGTTTGTATGGTTCAATATGGAACCTAAAAATAGGTTCAAACATGATTGTAAAGTTAGTACCATATCTAGTTCTAAAACCAATATATGACCACTTAGATGAAAAATAACCCCCTAATAT
This sequence comes from Torreya grandis, assembly GCA_037957365.1. Classification (NCBI taxonomy): domain Eukaryota; kingdom Viridiplantae; phylum Streptophyta; class Pinopsida; order Cupressales; family Taxaceae; genus Torreya; species Torreya grandis. The sequence continues at coordinate 1,893,380 of JARHVA010003414.1, read as the reverse complement.
TGGTAGTGAATTATCTTTAAAAGAATAGAGAAAGCTAGGGTGGAAAATCCATTACAAAACATTTTAGGAAATAGAAAAGTTGAGGCAAGCATGGAGAGTAAGACTCAAACATTTGATCAAACCCACGATCTTCGTAGCTAAACCATCTATTTACAAGACACACCTAATATTAGGCTCATACTTTAGGCCTAACTTATCAGTTATCTATTTGGGCATCATTGAGCTTCTTTGCCCACTATCTATCATGCAATCATGAACTTAACAATCTCCAATGATCATAGAAAGGTTAAAATGAGGTGGTTTACCATTTTTTCTTATTTTCCCATCAGTAGGTGTAGGTGTATTTGTGAATACTAAAATTTCTTTTCTCATTGATTTTTGTGAAATGATGAGTTTAGGCAACTCCTCTTGATTCATTGATCATTTTATTGGGATAGACAATGTGTCCCACATAGGAATTCTCACATGAATCTTCTTCATTTAGTTCATAATGTTGATACAAGAACCACCAACCCTTGGTTGTCATGTAGGAGTTAACACACTACTTTGGGATTGCATAGTTTGAGGTATGAAAACACTATTTACATTCTAATTTTTTTAATTTTATTGGGACTTATGGGCTATATTAGTTTCTTTTATTACTTGATAAATTGAGGGAGTAGTGATTGGGTTGTTACCCACCTCTTGAGCATCATCAACTATTATCCTCTTGGATTGTGTATTAGCCACTTTGAAATTATCCACCACCCTACTTGTGCTTCCTAACTGATTGATTCAACACCAATCTCCCTCTTGCCAATTTACCAATGCAATATTTGATTGAACTTAATCCCCATTATTCCTTTCATGATTAGGAACTTCAGCTTGTGTCATCAATGGAATTATTCCATTTTTTTTAATGAACACCTAATTCTAATTAGTAAGTTGATTATGAGGTTGATCCTATTGAAAATACTAATCAAGCTCTTGTATAAGGTTGTTATAAATAGGTACTATATCTCTAGAGTTAGAGTAATAATTTTAATTATGCTTTTTATATGGTCTAGCATTAGTAATCTGCATTTGTCCTTAAAAGTTGGCCTAAAAATGTGGTCTATTGGGCTAGTAAGATTGATAAGGTATGTGAGACTGATCTATATATCTTTTCAAGGATACCATGTCATTTTATTGGGATTTTACTAGGATCCTTAAATCTTTCATTTCATTTGATTGACTAGGGACAGCTTGCTCATGACTGGTTACTATGCAAATGGGAGAAAGAGTTAATGTAGGGGGTTATATACTAGGGAACAATGGCATTAGGGGTATTGGGGAAATATTTACATCTTATATGAGGTTATTTTTAGCCTTTATGATAACATATTAGGCCTTGGGTAAGGTTTCTCCTCCCATAGATTGTGTCATGATAGCTATGTCATTATTTAAGGCTTTGAAATAGTATAGAAAGGAATAGTTTGCAGTGGGTATCATAAGATTTAGAATCCTATCCCATTTTTTTAAAATATAATATTTAAATATAGCATAAAATTTGGTTGGGTTCTCTTGATAGTAGCTAACTTCTCAACCAAAGATAAGTGATCACTCTTGTCATCAAACTTATTACTCAATTTATCTCCTAGTTGGTCCCATGAATCAATAGAATTAGCAGCCAATATCTTGTACCAATCTAAATACTTGCCCTTAAATTAAATTTCTAAAATTCTAATGACCATGTTCTCTTGGTAATATATATTGTATAATTTGTACATATCTCTAATGTTCTCAATGGGGTAATGGTGTTTTTTCCACTAAAGCATGGGACACTTTTATGATCTTCCACCGTAATGTTATCATATTTTTTAAGGTTTAGATTATATCCACCATTAAAATTAATAAAGGGCATGTTTCTATCCATATTTATAGCTTTAGGAGAACTTAGAGTGTAATGTAAATGGATCTTCCTTCTAGTATTTTTATTATAAGAATTAGAATTTATTAATCTCTTTCTTTTGACTAAAAATAGAGGTAACTCAACAAACTAAAAAGGAATAACTTTGGACCTTGACCTTGTAGTCACCTTTATCATGAAATTTGCTTACTAGTGTACAACCAAGAGCCAAAAACTTATTGGAGTCTCTATATGTTGCATGAAGGAGGCTATTACATCTACAATTTTGTCAATACCAACATCAATCTTAGAAAATCTTGTTAAAATTGGGTCCCACTAGGCATGCCAGAACTATTAACAATATAAATTTTTACCCCTAATAAGGTTGTTCAAGCATTAATATTAAGATGATATCATGGAATCACTTATAGGTTGTCGGTGGCCTAATTGGTGAGGTAAATCTCTAGATTAAGATATCTCCCTTGATGCTTCACCCAAAACTACTCATTAAACTAATGAATTGCAATCAAAATGGGTGAAAAAGACTAAAACCAAAAAGAAAACATGGAGGTGATGTACCAAATCTAGTTTCCTTTACTTTCCTATGAATGTGATATGAAATGATAAGATTATAACAATATTTTCTAAACTCTAGAATAGTTCTTCCCACACAAGCATCTCTATATGAAGGTTATGGGTAATACAAAAACCAAGGTGAATGATTAATAGGTATTAGAAAATACACTAATGAAAAATTTACCTATGGAAAGATGACTAACTCACATAGAGGCATGAATGAAAAGGAAAAATTTAAAGAAGTAAGGCAATCATCAGTAACATCCATCAATAATCCATCTCAAAATCACTAAATGCAAAATGAAAAAATTATAACTCATTTTGAATTCATTTAAAAGGAAATAACAAGTATTAAATTTGGTAATAATTCACCATACACACTTTGGGGACTCATATAATACCTTTCAAGGAATCATTTATAGTATAAATAAGATAGGAGAGCTATAAGACAATGATAAAGATCATCAATTGTCCTTCATAATCAAAATAATTACAAAATAGAGGTATTGTGCCACCAAGGCTACAATGAATGCATTATCTTCTTGTTATCAACACTCTAGGCCAAATTTTGATGGACATATTGATGGAAAATGGTGTGGAAGATCACCTTGGCAGGTCTAATGCTTCTTGAAGCTAACTCCCTTCCCTTAGAGTTGCATCTTCACTTATTTAAGGTATAGTTACAAGTTGATCCTTTCACACCTGGCCTACTTGGGAACCTTCTATACTAGCCTACCTCTTACAATGATTTTATATAATTTTATGGTTGAACTTGAACTTTATACCCCTTTCTTCAACTATTATTTATCCTTAGACCATTTTCATTCATTGTCAAAGTATGTTTGTCTAAAGAAAGTGACACAGACTAGCCTACCTCTCAATCAAGTTATAATATTATGACTTAAATAACATAACCATAGCATTTTGATTCATTAAAGTATTATATTATGACTTAAAATCTTGGTTAAATCATTTGAGATCACCTTATGGTTGAGTCTTCACACTTGTTTGACAAGAAGGTAACAAGAGGCTTTTATGCCATAAAAGATTTAAGTAGCCTTGAGGGATAATAAGGGTTATTATATCTATTTCATGATATAATAAACCTTTAATAGGTGACATTATATACCTACCACTATATTATTTAAGAGTTCTTTGATCTTTTAAATTCTGAAATAGGTCTGCAATTCAATTCTCTTAATGTAAGAGTGATCACGATCTTCATTGAGACCTAGTTAGTGAATTTCCACATATATTATCATCACGAGGACATTTTTAATGATTGATATTATATTAATATACCTATTTATATTATTTAATATCCTATTCAAATTTTTATGAAAGCTTTTTTCATCCAAAATCCTCAAAATAGGATCAAAAGGGGAAATTCTCAAGCCATTTTTCCATAATTTTACCTCACATATGCCAAATTGGATCTATCATATGATTAGTGGAAATTTGAATATAATTAAAACTATTTTAGATCCATTTTGGTGACTTATAAAACTAAACTACTGCATCAAGCTTCTTTTAGAGTTATAGTAGGGTTTTAGGTGTCAACTTTGTTAAGGATTGTTCATAAAGAACATATAATTAATATTCCAAATAATTCTAAAATATTGAAGTATTATGAAATTATTAATCTATAAAACATCCATTGGAACCCATGAAACTTCTCATACAATTTCAAACATAATGAAGACTACCTTCTCTCGTAAAATAGGTCTATTAGTGCACTCGAGAGAGCTAATTCGGCAAAATAAAGCATGAATGTGTTTGATTTTTTTTGGAAACAAAATTTTTAATTATATTAAACATAATATGATATTTTAAAGTTATATTATCAACAAATTTACCCTTAAAACCCCTTATAACCTTCATTATACCACTTTTAAGGTTTGTAGACCGTTATATAAAAATGACCCTAGCAATCTTTGTTTAGCACTTCGTATTTATTACCATGATTAAAAACCTGGTATGAATATCTAAAAATTTATTTTAAAAATCATAATATAATTAATTTCTCAATTTTTACCACAACATGCATATCTTCTTCATGTTGCTTGTGCAGGCCTGTAGGAGCACTCTTAGGCTTCTTGACTGTTAGGCATTGAGAATGGGTCCTTCTTAATTGGTTTTTTCTATTTAGTAATTATAATGTGGATGTATAATTTATTAATCATATATATAACCTATAAAAACCTTATTAACACTTCATTCAACATTACATGTGTGTTTTCTCTCATTTTGCCTATATTGGGCCTGTAGGTGCCTCTTTAGGCTTCTTGGTTCTTCCACTATGTTTTATCATCTTTGGACTATTTTATCAATGGTGGAATTGTATGAAAAATATCCTCATATATCATTATCCCATTAATTCATTTAATAGACTCAATTTACTTTAGATATTCATTTAAATATATCACAATTATGTCCTTGACATTTCACACTCTACTTTCTTACCACAAACATGTAGGGCTTCATTCAAGTGATTTTTCCATTATTATGTTCTCTTTTATTTTCATATGATATCAAAACTTAAAAATTCTTCCTTTAGATCTCTCCTACCTCATTAGATTCTTAAAATTTATGTTCATTTCAAAACTTGCCTCCCTTAGCCTAGTTTACAAGCAGACCTATAGGTGCCCATTTTAGGCTTAGCACCTCTTTCTCTCACCATGTGATTAATATTATTATTTGGATGATAATATGGAGATAAATTTTAATACAAATATCCCATTTTATAATATTTAAAGTGAATAAAAATTAAAAATTTGTAAAGCATTCTCATATCCAATTTGCAGGACTACAAATTATTGGTATGTATGTGACTACACTAATCCTTTGTCACCTCTGATATTCAAAAGATTGGATAAATTTTGATGGTTTGATTGATATTACTAATAAACATATACATAGAAAGGTGTATCAAATCCTGATCATTAATATATTGCTCCAAAATGTGGTGGAAACTTGTTGATTAGTTAGAGGACTATATTCACTCCTTCACACCTGGATACTTATTATGAAACACTAATATAAATTACTCCCATTATATGTTATCTACAACATAATTATATTTATATAATTAGTATGATACTTATAGATATTTATTAAGTTCCACTTGAGATAAGAAAACATGAAAAATAAACCAAAACTCTGCCTATATCTTTTTATATAGGTTTACAACTCATTCAAAATGGAGGCTTTACACCTTTGTTGCTAGCACATGCCAAATGGGTGATCAGATAAAATGTGAGAGGAATATTAGGATCTTTAAAACTCAAAAAATCCTCCATTTTCACCAACAATCTCATACATTCTCTAAAACTATACAACACTGAGCTTCTAAGGTTTTGAGAGTGTTTTAGATAAATTATTTTATTAAAGATGATTCATAAAGCTTAGGTCTTGAATCTCCTAACTCCTATTGTTAATTTTAATGGCACATTGGTCCCTCTTTCCCCTAATAACATTGGTCCTTATCTTCTCTCTCCTCTATGTACTAACACCAAACTGTTGACCCTTCTTAAGCTTGTCTAGTAGACCTGTAAACCTGATGAATAAATGGAATAGGTTTTAGTATTTTATGATCCTATCACTTCTTCTCAAACATATATTTGAGTCTAAAGATACTATATATATATATATATATATATATATATATATATATATATATATATATATATTTGTATATGTTATGGGGTTTATCTTCAATAGAAACCATTTTCCACTAAATACTCACAAGCCTTTTTTCCTCAAGAAACTATTTATCCTACTTTTTTACCTTGTTAGAGCTGATGAACCAAGTAACTATGGAGTCTCCCTTGACCTATATGGTGGTAGAGTGATTTATTATATCATTTACCACCTTTATTTCCCTAAAAATTCTTCATTGTTTCCTATTTGAATGTTATAAATGATAAATAGGGAGTTACAAAATTATTTCAAACATTAGAAGAGGGACTTTAAGACACCTTGGACAATATGTATGGTCAAGGTACATATATTATGAATGAAATTTAACAAGTTCTAAATTTCATATAAGACTCTTATATAATGATATTTAGACCCTCATGTTTGATCTCTCATAACAATCATTATTAAAACATTAAAGCATGTCATAGAAGTAAAATAAATGAATACCTTAAACTTACCAAAGTACCTTAACTTCTCCAAAATGATTGAAATTGATATGTTGTTGACCCACTATCTTTTTTCCTTGGTCTATTTGCTTAACTTAGAACACATTTATTCTTGGAGGGTCCTTATCTTATTATCTAATAATGGCTCAAGATTTACTTTGATTTTAACAATCAAATCTTAACATTTTTAAAGTTACATTAATATATGATAAAAACTTTTTAGGTGACCATATTGAGTAAATTTGATGACAAGACTATGTGTTTTGACTCCAACTCTGACTATACCACCCTAAGGTACTCTGAAAGATATTAGGAATAACATAATGCTTACCACTATGAGACCAATCATGACCAAAGCAAGATCCTTCGTAGGCTATCAACAAAGTTAAGAGAATGGTGGGCAAATTTTGAAATTATTCTAACCATTGGTGGTCAATTTTTTCTAACATCTTTGGTGACCTCCTGGGATTGTATGCTTACTATGTATCTAGACTAGTGGCCTTGATAGTCCATTAGGATATAAAGTCATGAATAGTTATTAAAATGAATACATACTAAAATTTTAACTTGATCATAGCCTTAGAAACAAATTAAAAACTAAGGAAAACTCTAAATACACACACCACACACACATGTGTCATTAGAAACTTAGAGGAAAGACAACAACAAAAATAAATAAACAAACCTATGCTAAAAACACTTAGGGAAAACCTACCTATTCTACCATGTACAAGACTATAAAATGACCTTAGTAACATGGTTTTAAATGTAACTCATTAACTAGGATAATCAAATCTTTTCCACTCATCTTTGAAAGCTAAAAAGCATTATGTTATTTTCCTCTAGTGATAACATAGGGCCCACTCCAAAATGTATCAAACATTATACACCTATTAGGTTTGGCCCTATCCTCATCCCATTTGAACACAAGGTTTTCTTATTTATATTATATTTAAATAGTTTTCCTATCAAATTTCTACTTGACTTGGGCCTGATTTCACACCATGGTATATATGGTAGGGTCTTTTATCTCCTCTAATGCCATTAACTCTATCAACCTTATTTCCATGAGATCATTCTCCATCATTCCAAGTTGATGTGATAACTCTAGGGATGGTAATTCAATATATATAGGTAACTTAACTTCTCTCCCATAAAAATCATGTATGATAAGTTAGCAATAGCCCCCTCGGGGGTAATCTTATTATCCCATAGGGTTGCCTTCAACTTAGTGTGTCAAGCTCTTTGATTTTATTCTACTATCCTCTTAATAATTCTAATCAAATTATTATTTTTGGACTCTAATAGTCCATTTACTTGATGACAATACTTGGAACAAGTGCTTAGGTAGATGTCATATTCAATATCTCATTCACTTATCCTTACACCACTAAATTTCATTGCATTATTATAAGTTATTATGGAAGGGACTCCAAATCTAATTACTAGGATTTCATATAAGTCAAGGACTAAAATTTTATTGGTCTCCTTGAGTTATATTTCCTACGCCCATATTTTGAAATAGTCAGTTGCTATAATCACCCACTTATGGACTGAACTTGAAGTGGGCTTTATCATACTAATGAAATCAAGACCCCATTGCATGAATGGTTGATCCAGTTGAATTGGATTGAGAGGAGAGGCTGTAATATTTTATTTTCCTATGAAAAAATCACACTTTTGACACCTCCTTACCTATGCACAAGATTCTTTGAACAATCTAGGACAATAATACCCAACTCTCATTACTTTTGTTTTTGTGATCTTGTGTGCAACGTGACCTCCTACAATCCCATCATGAAATTTATCCAAAATCTTATCAATCTAATTAGTTTCAACACATGTCAATAGCATACCATTTAAATCTTTTCTACAGAGGACTCCATCCATAAGAACATAGGGGATGGACTAAAATCTAAAGTAACTTATTTTTTATTTATTCAAACTTGTAGGACACTTACCTATTTGAATAAATATTACCATATCTTGTGTCTAAATTGGAGGGGATGAAGGTACAACTATAGAAGCATCCTTTTGCAATGATAAAATATCTTATTCAAACTCTTGAATGTCTAATTACAAATGCACACATAGTTCCCTTCCTCTTACCAACTTAGTAACCTTAATCTACACATCATATTTCATGACCTTGGTTATTCAACCAACCCTTTTTCATTTAAATTCTTGGTTAGAAAGAAGTCTATTATGCATTTATGTGACACCATGACATGAATTTTATTATTGGAAACCATATGCATAAATTTATTAAGGCTCCCTATTATTTCCAACACTTTATTCTATATAAAGGTGTATCTCTCTTCACAATAATTTATCCCTTCACTAAATAAATAAATAGGTTGTTCAATAATTTCACCATTCTACTGTATCAACATGGTTGAGATGGTGTCAATGTTATAGATGAATACAAGAATAAAACTCTTGAAAACTCAGGATTGATTAATGGTTCTTGGATGATAGATTTATTAATAACCTCAAAACTGATCTCCCCTTATTTAGTCCAAATTAAGGAATGATGATTCTTGAACGTGGATGTTATAGGTTTTATAAGGTTAGCAAAACTAGGTATGAAAATTCTAAAAAAGATAATTTTCCCAATAAAACTTTGTAAACCTTTCTTGTGCTTGGTAAAATACAAAACCAATATAGTGCTCACGCTTTCAATAACTATAATAAGCCCATCCTTAGAGATAATTTGGCCTAAAATATTACCTTAATGAACTATAAAAACCCATTTATTTGGATTTATAGAGATCCCATACTACCCTAACCTTTCAAATATCAACCTAAGATGAGCTAAATGATTACTAACATGATTTGAAAAAATAGTTATGTCATCATTATAGATTAATACCATTTCATCAATCAAGTATTGAAAATCCATATCCATGGCTCTTTGAAAATATCCCCTACATTAGATATCCCTTTTTTGTATTGATCTTCCTCCTTTCACCAAGACTTGATTATATCCAAAGTGGTTATCGAAGAGAGGGAAGCATTTAGAACCTACAACCATTTAAATAATTTTATCCATGGAGGGTAAGGGATAATGATCCTTCAATAACATCCTATTTAAATCTCTAAAATATACACATAATCCAATTTCTTCATTCTTTTTCCTTATAGATACTACATTAGCAGCCCGTGAAGAGTGGTTAATAGGTATTATGATGCTAGACTCTATTAACTTAGTTAAGTCTTTCCTTATTAGGAGCTCACTATTTTGATTTATAGGTCTTTGGATTTTCATTATATGCTTGGAATTTGGATCAATCTTTATAGTATGTTGGGATAGTCTAGGATCAAATCATGCAAGGTCACTATATTACCTAATAAAGATATAAAAAAAATCTTTATGTAACTCCATAAATAAAATATTTTCAATTGTAATGTACACCTTTACAATATTAAGAATCTCATCCTTAAAGAGAGTAAATTTTTCTTGAATCTATTCTTTGGTAGACATACTCACCTTATCACTCATCATTTTATCATTCTCATTGAGGATATTCTTAAGACTTACCAACCCTTTGGGGATCTTATTGGATATCATATACATAATTTGTTCTATATATTGTTTTTGTAATATACCTTGATTTTGTGATGAAAACTTAGCTTCTTATTGAAGGAGACACGTAATTTTTTTATCACTTTCAAAAACCTTCTAATTGACTTCATTATCCAAAAAAGATGGTCTTAATACTACCTTAGCATGTGGTTGGTTTTTATAGTTATTTACATCATTAAGAATTTCAAATTAATTTCAACATGTTTATTCTCTTCTCTTGGGACTGATTGTATGTTGAAGGATTCAAAGTCTTAAATAAGGTCCCATACCTTATGATTGTAAGACTTCAACATTGGGTTCTTAACAATATTTTTACCATTCACTCAATGGACTACTAGATCACTATAGCCAAAGGATTGTTATTGCTTCACTCCCTTCTTTCTTTCCCATTGAAGTCCATGAATAAGTACTTCCTATTCAACTACATTACAAATGCAACTAAACTGAAACCTAATAGCAAAATAATACCTTTGTTTGGAGGGATAAACTAGCATCACACCTATCCTTGCTCCATTATTACTCCTTAAACCATCAAATAATAACTTTCATAGACCATCATTATCTTAATTTGACTTGGAATAGGCTAGTATAGCTTCACTTTTTTCATGAAAATATTAAAAACCTATATCAACTTCTCTAATAACTTTATATGGTTCATATTCACAATTTTATGTTCCCCACTCATCAAGGAAAATCTATAATATGCCTTCAATAGGTACAATCAGTGCTTTATCAATAGAATGATCTCCTTCATCAATGATAGTGAAATTCACATTTGAGATATTTGGCTTGTGTGCTTCAATATGGAACCTAGAAAGAGGTTTAGACCTAATTTTAACTTTAGTACCATATTTAGTTGTAAAACCCATATAAGACCAATTAGATGAAAACTACCCCCCAATATTAGCAGTGAAGTATCTTGATAAGCATATAGAAAATTAGGGTGTAAAATCCATTACAATAATATTACACATAATAGAAAAGTTGGGAGAAGCATGGAGAATAATACTCAAACCTTTGATCACACCTATAGTCTTAGTAGCTAAAACATATTGGGTGAAAAAATAACTTGAAAATGAAAAATTTATTTAAACCATTATAACCATAAATATATCAGTGATACAATATAAATAAATAACACCCAATATTATATAACATATTCCATAAACACCGTATAAGAAGGAGGAGGTAGTAATGGGCTATTAGGCATGTCTCCCTAACCTCCCCCATGAGGGGGAGAAATATGAAGTATACTCCATTCATATTTTTTATTTTTTCCTTCTTTTAACCTTACTTAACTTTTGAATATGGGGGTGATATTATAAGTCCCATCTTGGGGAACTTCCCCTAAGCATCCCCACCTAAAGGACAAAAACCCAATGACTAGAATTAGCGTGGGGCAAATTCTACCCTACATACTCTATAAAAAGAGAGAATCTATGACTCAGAGGAGGTTGAGGGGTAGAGAAATCCAAGTGAATTCAATAACTTTCTCTTTCTCTCTATTCTAGTAATCATAAGGATATTCAAGAGTTAATTTAATGATGGTGTATGGAGAATTAACCCAATGGCATATAAGAGTTTGAAAATTTCCAACCTCGATGGAAAATTTATCATCATGCACTTGAATCTATAACATTACATTATATATAAATTATATATTTTGTTATCATTATGAAAAAAATTGTCTAAAAAATCTTCATTAAATATAGTTGTATTCCTATCTTTCCATAGAGAAAAGAATTTCAATTCAAAAAAAAATGTCATATTTGATTATATCTTACATGGAAAAAATGCGAGTACCCTAAGAGGATAATGTTACAATAAAATGGCTCCAACCTGACAGGCTTAAAAAGGGAATCAATCCATGGCTAGGCATCTTGACCTCCAACACAAAACAAGAATATGTATTTTATACAATCAAACTGGCCACAAATAGGGCATTTGGGAGAGGGAATCCCCATGTGAATAAATATATTTCCCATAGGAATACTTTGGTAAAGGATGCACCATACAAAAATGTCTAGTAAATGGTCAAATTTATCTTAAGTAATGTAGTAAATATCATTTTATTTTATTTATTCATAGAGTAAATAAATATCTGTTGAGGTAGAGTTGTTAGTATTCTAATGTTTATTTAGAATGTCACAAGGATAATTGATGTGAGAGATCCATTGATAACCAATTTAGGGTTGATATCAAAGCAGGTGGTGTAAATATCCCAAATATAGTCTTTTCACCACTTGATAAACACTTCAACACCATTTTTTTACATATCATAATCTAGATCCACCATCTAGATCTTAGAAATAGACTCAAAACCTTGAGAATTTAACTTAAATTATCATTTTTAACTCAGGAAAGCTAAGCTAAGATCTATAAATTTATCAAAGATATCATTTATGAAAAAATTGAAGGTCTTTGAGTCTAAGTATTTATACCAAGTTTTTCTCAGTGATGGTAATCACCCATGACCATCAAATGAAATGTCCATGTTAATAGAGAGACCATAATGAAAACTATCACATTTCCACATTAGCCATGGATTAATTATTTATCAAGCCTTCTATATGATTTTTACTAGAAAATTAGTTGTAAAATTGACTTGGACTAGGATAATGAATAAAGTCTATAACCCTAAGTTATAGAAGTGTTTTTAACTAAAGGCATATTAAGATGAAATGCAATGTCGGAGGAGAATTTTCCAAGCCTCTTACCCTTAAATTTATCTAAAAATACCTTTGGCATAGATGGTGAGATCATAATTAGAAACAACAAGATGTAATACTCCAATTTATCTTTTCAACCAATAAATATCCAAGACAACTCTATGAAAGCCTTTATTGCCTTCAAAATTGGCCCAAATACAATATCTGAGTAAAATTTTGATCTTATTGTAGGTTAATTTGGAATTATCCAACTGAGGGAAGTAGTAAACATGAGTGGATAAAATAACTCTAGAAAAAATCTAAAATTTGATAGTGAAAGGGAGTGGTTTGGTTTAGTCCAACATGATAATTTATTTTCCACTCTAAGAATTACATAGTTTCATAATCCAAATTGAGAAATCTAAAAGTAAAAAGGAATACCCAATAACTTAATCATCTCTCCATTCGAAATACCCTTCCATTGATAAGCCTCAAGCCAACTAGGTATAGGATCATAACATTGTTTGTAACTTTGAGTCTTGGCTCACTGAGTTTTGGAACCAAAGGCTAAACAAAAGGTATGTAAACATTCCATAGAATTAAGAACAACTTCTTCCTCTTGAAGAGTGAGAAAGGAGTCATCAATAAAATGTGCATTTATGATTTTGAAGTGGGATGCCATGTATAGGTTGATTATTTTGACAAAACGTTTAGATTCATAATCTCAAAATAAATATTCATAACCCTTAGAAACAAGAATATATAAGGAGGGGGAAAGAGGTCAACCTTGTCTAATAAAGATAAAAATATCAATACTTTAAAATTGGTGGAAATTAATGGTGACACAAGCCAAGGCACCTTGGAAGAGTGTTTAAATAGTGTGAATGAACATAATGTCAAACCCCAAAGCTTGTAACATGGCTAAAATAAAGGGTCATTCAATTCTATCATAAGATTTTTTAAAGTATATTTTAATGAATATAATTTGTTTTTTAGAAACATGATCTCCTTCCATTCCTTCCCACACAACATTATAATCCATGATGTATCTTCCTTGGATGAAACCAGTTTTCTCATGTCTAAAAATTAAGGGGAAAAGACATCTAATTTTGATGACCAAATATTTAAAACTTTTGTTATATGAGACATTTATAAGAGTTATAAGTCTCCAATTAGTAATAATATCAAGGTCCCCATCTTTTGGAATAAACTTAATATTATCTTTATTAATGATCTTCCCTATAGAAAACATGGTTAGAACTTCCAAATAGATTTTGCGAAGATCAAGTCCTACATAGTCCTAAAGGGATGTATAGAAATCATAGGAAAAACCATCAATACCTTGGGATTTATTTTGAGCCATAAAACTAGAAAATTGATGAATGTCCTCAATAGAAATATTATTATCACATTCCAATTTTTAGATATGTGATATCCTACAAGAGATAAAATCAATGAATTTATTTATTTCCATTTGTTGAGCATCAATAGAGGGTTAATATTGAAATGATTGATTATATTGTTTAATAAAATCTTAATGGATAACTAGGATATGAGTAATGAACTCACCATCTTCCTTAGTATCATTTATTTTAATAGATAAGTTAATATATCTTAATTTACTAAAAAAAAATCTAGAGATTTGGTCCCCAATTTTAAGCCAATGGATGCATGATTTAATCTAAGCACCATGGGCTTGATGACATTTTGCTAGCTAAATCTGATGTCTTAATGCGACCATGTTATTTTACAATGAACAATAAAGAGAGTCTATTCCATCTTCTAGGAGATGTGATTTAATTCTCTCATAGAGGATAAGTTAGCTCTTTTCCTAGTCAAAGCCTATTTTTTTCTAAAGAAACAAAGGAAAGGGCTAGTATGAGTGATTATTTTTCCCACTGATCAATCCACCTAGTATCTCTAGAGGGATAGGGAACCAAGTTCCACATGTGATTTATATGAGGAAGGTTTAGAGAATACTACAAATAGGCTTTTTGAGATAAAAAATATTATAATAGTTTTTGACTAAAAAGTGTTGACCATTCTACGAAAATGTTAATTTATTGGTGGTTAGATAGAATGACATCTAGAATCACACTAACAAATTTATAATATTTTTAAGTAAAGGAGAGAATATTTTTATTTGACAAAAAATCCATGTCAACTATTTTAAGGACTCTTTCATTACCTTGGTGAAAGTTTAGACAGGTGAACCTAGGTGTGGGATAAGATGACCTATTTTTATGGTTTGGTTCATAAAATCCCAAATTATTAAGCATGTATAACTTAGATTCCCTCTTAATATCACACCATCTCATGGGTAGGATTATTTTTTTATCTTTACAGGATTCAATCATGTTGAAATCTTCACAAAATATCCATTGGAACATAAGAATGTGCTCCACTCACCACCACCAAATAACTCTTTAATCAATGACATCATTAAAGGAATAAAGTTTGATAAGACATAGGATTTACCCACTATAATTAAAAACTATCCAAATTGCATAGCTAGATGTTTTAATCACCTAAATTTTGTAATTAGATTCTAAGATTGTCGCATGAGTTAACCTATCCCTAGGATAGCCATAGATATATCCTTAAGCATTAAAATGATATTTCCAATCATTTAGAAAACCATAGTCACCTAAAACCAATCAAGACACAGTCCCAAAATTATCATCCTACATCCCAATCCAACTTTCTTAGTAGTCTTCCAAAAGGACATTATCACCACATTTTGATGCTACAACCAGATGGTGTTAGTGTCCCCAACTAGGTGCTATTGTCTTTATCCCTATCTCTTCCCAATGGATAGTTTTTCAAATGTGTGCCCCTCCTAAGGTCTACCTAAGCTCATTTTCTTATCCACACAAGCAATATAACCCTATAAATAAAAATATAATCCACAACTATTGACTAGATGGGAGATAGATGCAAAATCAATTTAAACCAAAGATAAAGTTATGCAAATTTAAGGTTGATCCCTATTCTTCCATACTTTCTAAATACTAACATATAAAATTGTCATAAATATATTTTTCATGCATTTCAAATCTCAATAAAATTCAAGGCATCCAAGGCCACTCAAAATATATAATTCAATTGAACATACATCAATCACTAGGTGGGAGAACTATGTCATATTTGATCCATCTTTAAAATATTGGTATGTAGGCAACTCTCTACACAATGGGGTGTTGAGGATGTCTTGTCCATCCTACTAAGACACATAAAATTATTTATTATTCCATACTTGTAAGGACATTAGGGTTCAAAAACTAAATCAAGTTTTCTAAGTATAATATAGAGCTATAGATTTCAGTTATGTAGGAACATAACATACAAATAAAGGTGCAAGTGCTCTTTAAAATAAGATAAGTCCTATAAAGGGGACATTAACTCCACACTGAGGACACTAAAATTGATGGAACCACTATCCAAACTAGGTGCTACTATCTAGTGAATAGACCAATACTATAATCTTATTGATGACACAAACTACTACCTAGATCTCAAGTTTCAAAACCCAGATCATCTATGACAACTATTTTTTAGATAAGTATTTATTTTTCCCTATTTATTACTATTTATATAAAGCTAAACAAGGTCAAAATCACAACAAATCAATAATTAATTACTACATATTTATTTAAATTATTTATGCATATCTTATCTTGAACCAAACATAGCAATTAGATGTGTAAAAACCTAAAATGTTAAATCATTTGGTGAACTCATCTTACTTTGAATATTACATCAAAATCCTAGCTTGCATTAATTTCTATTTTTTTGAAATAAATTTAGGGATGAATACTTCTAATTTTGTTATTTTATTTAGAAAACATATCTAAATAAAATCACATTTTACATTAGGCTTTCAATTTATTTTACATCTAATTTAAATTATTACAAAAAAACCCTAGTTTCAAGAACCCTAACCCTATATGCTCTTAAGGTTTATATCCTTTTTTTTCCTATTTTCATTAGCTAATATTAATTATTCAAAATTCATATATTCTATTGTAGTAGCTCTATTTCAATTTATTTTTTATATGTCATCTAAAAAATATCTCTCTCTTCCCCTAAGAAGAAGTGCTAGATTAGGTGGTAATCTTATACTTTAGATATGAATCCTTCACACCCTAATTATTATGAATTTGATGAAAATGCATACAATTATGAAAAATATAACCAATAATAAGATCAGGTCCATATTGAGGGTCAAGATAGACTACCCCCACTTAATGATAATGATATAGTTTTGAAGAAGGATGAAGTATTGCAGGGATTGAGATATAGAATTAAAGAATAACCCCATGATAATGCATAGATTTTATAGGCCATATTAGAAATCAAGAACAAAAATAACAATGTTCAATCTTCAACCCCTTGAGTTAATGATTTTTTTACACCTTTAGTGGGTCCCACTCAACTAACTCAGATAACACAACCCGATCTTGTTATTCGACCATCAGTGATAGCTATGCCCCTTATGGATAGTTCTTGTCCTATAGATGTAAAATCCCTTATGTATCAAGTTATTTATTTACAATATAAAGTATTACATCTTGATCAATGAATAACTATGCCATCACATGCCTTGGATTCCAACATTCTCTTGCTTACACCTTTGGCACATCACATTGCATGGAAACTCCTTTTCCATATAGTATCATAGCACACAATCTCATATTATATGATGGAAAGGGTGCCCCAAAGCATCGCATTATATCCGTTCATGCAACATGATTGGACTATGTGTCCAATGATTGGCTTCTTACAAAGTTATTTTCATGCAATCTCAAGGATTATACCCTACAGTGGTGATTTTCAAAACCAATCTATTACAGAATTAAATCCTTTAGTAGATATGTTCCTAGAACATTTCTATATCAACATTAGTGATAATATATCATATGCACAAGTGACACAACTAAATCAAAAGTCAAATGAGCCCATAGCTGATTATGTCTTAAGATACAATACAATCAAAATTGACTAAGCTAATGATAGACAAAGAGATTCAATGTATATTTACATAGATGATATTACTATAGCTTAAAGAAACAATCTTATTCAAAAATAAATCCCACATTTACCGATACGTGCCACACAGTTAAGGAATGAGAGGTTAAGCTCTTAGCAATGGGTAAACTCAAGTACATAAATGGATCAAATTTAACTATTAAGAATACAAATATATATCCATATAAGGTCAAGGCAACAAAAAAAAAGTTATCAAAAGTCCATATTCAATGTAGCTTCAAATACTTCTCCCATATGTGTTTTATCAGCTCTTTAGTACATGGTCTTCACTAATCTACGAGAGTCACCAGCACGAGTTTTACAACATCTATTTGAATGCAATGTAATATCTCTCCCTCCCATTATATAGGTTGATATGACATGACATCTTTAAAATATTTATGATTCAAATGAATTATATGAGTATCACATGGGACTATGCCACATGATAAACGCATGCATTATCTTGAAGCAAGATACAAGAAGTCATTGAAGCTAATATTATTGATGTAGGCACACCCACAGAGGCA
>JARHVA010003414.1:1867500-1870000 GCA_037957365.1 Torreya grandis | reverse complement strand
GAAGTCTGGCAGTGCCAAAACTGGTGTACTACACATAGCCTATTTGAGTTGGATGAATGCCTGATCAGTTGTTGCACCCCAGGTGAAAGCATCCTTCTTCAATAAGGAAGTCAAAGGAGCCGCGATCTTTCCATAATATTTGACGAACTTGCAATAGTATCCTGTCAGGCCTAAGAAACCACGAAGGCTCTTAAGGGTGGTTGGGTGAGGCCAATTCTGCATAGCACTAATTTTTTCTGGGTCCACGCGAACCCCATTGGCGGAAACAATGTGCCCCAAATAGTCAATTTCCTCTTGAGCGAATGAACATTTGGATTGCTTGGCACATAATTGATTGTCGGCTAACAACTATAATGCCTTGTCAAGATGTTGGAGATGCTCGGCCCATGTGCGGCTGTAAATCAAAATGTCATCAAAGAAAACTAAAATAAATTGACGGAGAAAAGGCCAAAAGATTTTATTCATGAGTGCTTGAAAAGTGGAAGGGGCATTTGTAAGGCCAAATGGCATGACAAGGAACTCATAGTGAACCTCATGTGTATGGAAGGCTATCTTGGGAATGTCATCAGGATGCACTCGAATTTGATGATAGCCAAAATGCATATCCAACTTGGAGAAGAATTTGGCCCCATGGAGCTCATCAAGAAGCTCATTGATGACAGTAATTGGGAATTTATCCTTGATAGTGAGGTGTTTAAGGGCTTGAAAGTCAATGCAAAGGTGCCACGACCCATCTTTTTTGTGGACAAGAAGCACTGGGGAGGAATATGCCCTGGTGCTGGGGCAGATAATGCTAGACTTGAGGAGTTCCCGGACTAAGTTCTCAATTTCAGTCTTTTGCAGATGGGGGTAACGATATGGCCGAATGTTGGGTGGAATGCTTCTTGGAAGGAGAGGAATGTGGTGATATTAGGGTGTGAAGGGGGTAGCCCTACTGGTTCTAAAAAAATGGTTGCATGCTTGGAAAGTATGGCTTATAAGTCTGTAGGGTGGTTAGAAGTAGCAGAGGGCTGGAGTTGAATGGAATGCAGTTGTGCAATGACCCCATGTGAACCTTTTTTCAAAAGTTTTTCCATGCGATGAGAACTGATGATGCTATCAGATCCTGGTAATAACCCTTTTAAGGTGTGCTTCTGACCATTATATGTGAACTGCATCTAAAGCTCAGAGAAGTCCCATAAAATAGGTCCTAATGTGCGAAGCCATTATGCCCCTAAAACCACATCACACCCACCTAAGGGTAGGGCAAACATATCAGAGCGACAATTATAATCACCGATTGTAAGGCGCACATTTCGACACTTCCCTTTACATGGCAACGTGCCCCCATTAGCAATCATGACTTCAAAGCTAGAACAAGGGTATATAAAGCAGTCTGCTGCCTTAGCAATGCGAGGATCAATGAAATTGTGAGTACGCCCGAGTCAATGAGGATTGTGAGAGGGATCTTTTTGAATCACCCTTTGACCTTCATGGTTTGGGGAGTAGTGACACCTTCTAGTGCATGTACTGAGATCTCAGGTTGAGTCTCTTGAACCACTGGGTCCTCTTCAGTGCCGGGTTCATCTTGAGCATCTTGAAATTCTAGAATATCAATCTCGCTGTCTTGTTCTGGTGGTGACTCCACATCTAGCAAGTAAAGTTTTTGTTGGATGCACCTGTGACCCTTAACCCATTTGTCATCACAGTTGTAACATAATCCTTTTTCTTTACAAGCCCACATCTCTGCCTCAGTTAGGCGCTTGATTGGTGTGGTTATGGTTGCCCGTTGATTCACTGTGTTCTTGGCTGGTAAAAAGGTGGGAGGTCGACGCTATGTGGAGAGTTTATCTTCTGCTAACTTAGCCAGACCCAAAGCGTCCATCATATTTTCAGGGCAAAACATTTTTACCTCTGAGCGGATCAGCTCTCTAAGGCCACTAACAAATCAACTTTTGAAGAAGTCATCTGACAACCCTTCAGTGTGATTAGCGAGTTTTTCAAATTCAAGCTGATATTCTCGAACAGTACCTATTTGATGGAGTTTGGTGAGAGCGCCTGTGAAATCCTCGAATGCTGAGGGACCAAACCTAACCAAAATTAAGGATGCAAAAGTTGACCAATCAAGTTCATCATTGGTCTTGAGATACCAACAGTACCACTGAAGTGCTTCTTGTTCCAAATGAAAGGAAGCAATTGGGACTTTGTTTGCAGAATAAGTATTGTGGAGGTTGAAGAATTGTTCAGCTTGATATATCCATCCTGTAGGATCTATACCATTGAACCGTGGAAATTCTAGCTTAGGTCCACAGGAGGAGTTGGAAGTAAAGGAGTGACGGTCTGAAGAAGACTCCTCCTTCTGCATTCAGTTGAGCAAGATGCTATTCTGTTGATTCAAGCCACACATCATATCGGTTAACTCTATAACCTGATATTTCAATGTGGTGATTTCTTCCTCCATGATTTTTGTGCCTGCACGAGTAGTGACCATAACCAGTAGTGACCATGATTTTTTTTTGCT